>JAWDGP010002624.1:1587500-1615000 GCA_033675545.1 Elysia crispata | reverse complement strand
GGGTGTAGAGGGGGAAGGGGGGGTATGATAATGCGACGGAGGACAGTAAAATATGAAAAAATATATCCTTAACCTTCATTATATCAGGCCAACCATACTAGACTATATCAGCAAGATAAAACTGAAGCAAAAAAGCATGCATGTACCCAGGGGTGGAAACTCTCAAGTTGAGTGCTCTATTGAGCGACCATCAGTTCAACACAATCTGCAGCAGGTCTGATGCAATACCATATCCCTTACTCCAAAACACACACACACACAAACACACAGTTTCGCACTCTCATTGATAGAGGGGGGAAAAGCTTTACAGGTTAAAGCGAAAAATATTGGGATAAAAGAAAATAACATAATTATAAAGAAAAACCTCACCTGATATTGGAGAACTGTACGTATAGTTTTTAGATAATAAAGTACAGCGTGGGACTTGGAAGGGAGTGACCGGTCAGGGTGGCTGATGTGAACAGAGAAGGGCAACAATAACGAGTGGACAGAACACTGCGATGTTTTACTTTTCAACTCATATAGAATAAAATAATACAACAAAACGGTCGGTCTCTCAGATACGCTCTCTCGCTCTCTTTCTTTCGCTCTCTCACTGTCTCTATCTCTCTCTATCACACACACACACACATTATGATTACAAAAATTATAGTTGTACCCACATGATTCTTTACGAACAACCATCAAGGCAGATATCCTCCATCCAGTGACATGACAAAACACTGAAAGAAAGTAATATTAAAAACGCACACACACACACGATATTTTTTTTTTCTTTCGTCTATAATGTTACAAAGCAAAAAAAATTTTTTTTCATTCCCGCTTTCACTATAGCAAAAATTCAATAAATCAAAGTTATACTATGAACAGAAAATAGCTGGGCTAATCAAAGAAGGATGGTTTGTGTGAGTGGTAACAGCTTGGGATGAGCTCTGTGCGCTATCAGTCTCTGGTTGTTTGATCTAGCAGCTCTCAGGGTGGGTCTAGTTCTGTGCATAGATCGGTCACAATGCAGGAGACTATTTGGGGCTGCACGCTTGATAGGTGGACGAGTGGTACATGTACAATGTTGCATGGACAACTATGCCAGAGTCGTCCTTGATTCAGCATGGAGCAGGCAGAGTTATCTATCAATTTTGTCTCGTTTGTACTGAAAGCACTCTTGAACAATGCATAAGAGTGCATATGCTTTGTTTATACTATCTGTAGTCCAGAATTACGAGTGTGGGACTTCTAGGTCAATGCTGTGTGATACAGTATTGGGCAACATCTGACAAAACAACTCTGGCTTGTTATCCTCCTAAGATTGCAAATGGTACCTTGATAAACTAGTAATATTTATGTCTTAATTTTTCAAGTTTACCGTAGAGGCTAATACATATTTAAAAAAATCATCTTTTTAACTGCGAATTCATACTTGATAAACGTATAGCTTAATGACCATAACTCTTTCCCTTAATCAAGTTTTCTGTGTGCCAAGATAATTCGAAAATGCATTGTTTTTTTAATATAAACCTAAATATGATACTGTATTAATCAGTTGTACTGCAACTTGTAAAATTGGTTGAACTCGTTTTGAACTTAATGGGTTGAACTCGTCTTCAACAAAATGCCTTTAGGACTATCCAAAATGATTCAAATGTACATTAAAGGCAGATGTTTTCAGACGCACTGAAGAAACAAAAAAAAAAAAAAAAGAAGGAAATAGTTAATATTTCCGTTTTGTTTGCTTTCCTTCTTGGTCATGGACTGCGAGTGAAAACAAACATGAAAATCAACGCAGTATTGGGATTGATAGAGCGATTCAAGTCAACATCTCCCGGACACAAAATGTTTACTGAGACAGCAGTGAGGGCTACTCGGCTAGCTGATCACTCACGCTCCCTGGAGCAGCGGTTTTCTCCTGACTCACCTATGTCTTACCTGGATGGCTTTGATCTTAGGGGGCATCTGTCATGCGCAGTCAGGTGTGAGAACCTGGCCGGTCTTTACATTTCCTCTCATGTCAGCTCACACACGGCTTAATATTGAATAACAATGCCTGGTAGATATATTTATTTCTCTAAGTTATTCCCTGGGTAAGATCTAATGATGTTGATAAAGTCGTGGAAGACCTACTTTGATCTTTGATTAAAACATTAGGAGAAGGCCGTCCAAAAATTCCAGTTGTCTAGTTACGAAGAGGTTTTTCGTCCTTAATGCTTAGGCGATTTACCTTCATTGTGTAAACAACACTCAACAAAAGCTTTATAGGAACTGGGCTGACTGACCTCTCGCTTGAAACACGAGAAGATGGCGGAGAAAGAGAGAGAGAAAGGGAGAGAGAGAGAGAGAGAGAGAGAGAGAGAGAGAGAGAGAGAGAGAGAGAGAGAGAGAGAGAGAGAGAGAGAGAGAGAATTTAGTTACATTGTTTCATCTCTTGTCCCATAGTATACAACTTGTGTGCCTATGTCCACTTATTGCTGATTCTGCAAACAAAGCGCATCCTTTTGGATCCTTCACAATTCTCTGCAATAAAACAGCGGCAGAGAAACAAAGACCAATAAATGAAGATAAACATAGAAAGAAAGAAAATACAGCGTAGCTAAAGGTTAAGATTATTATTTTTTTCTAATCCTTTCTTCTCCCAAGGACTTGACCTTTCGTGGCGGGAGTAGCTGAAGTGTGTTGGTCAGTTGCACCTTGGTGTTTCTAGAGACGAGTGAGTGAGATAGTGGCAGGGTATGGCAGGAAGCGTGAAACTTAACCCTTGCCCACGGCTGTTTTGGTCTAGAGCTAGAGACGAGTGAGTGAGATAGTGGCAGGGTATGGCAGGAAGCGTGAAACTTAACCCTTGCCCACGGCTGTTTTGGTCTAGAGCTAGAGACGAGTGAGTGAGATAGTGGCAGGGTATGGCAGGAAGCGTGAAACTTAACCCTTGCTCACGGCTGTTTTGGTCTAGAGCTAGAGACGAGTGAGTGAGATAGTGGCAGGGTATGGCAGGAAGCGTGAAACTTAACCCTTGCCCACGGCTGTTTTGGTCTAGAGTTATCAATCTGTAACTGCGTATCTCTAAGTAGTAATTTCGATTGTCCGTCGCAAACATTTAAAAAAAAAACTACCCACTTTTTTCATTGCATTTTTATCTTTGTCGTTCGAAAGTTAAGGTTATATTTTACAATGATATCCTGTTTTTTTGTTTTTTTTTTGTTAATTTTTTTTATATTCCGATCCCACGAGTATTCAGTTTCTTGTATTAGAATCCAGTTCTTATCCCCTTTAAATTTCTAGGTCTGATTCTATTAAGTGGGTAGATAACTGCGGTTTTTTTTAAATCAATGAATACAGAATGGTTTGATTCTTTTATTGTTACTCCAATTTTCATAATGATAAAAACTGACGTTATTGCAAAAGATTCTATTGATTTGTTGCTCGAATGCTTTGCATTATATCAACTATATTATAAAAAGGCAAGTTTGAATTCTTTCTTCGCTATTTTCTCCAAAACCAACCAATGTACAGTGATTAAATTTAATGAATTTTGATCTGCCAAGATCAATGTCCCACGCGGTACAAAGTAAAATAAAGTTATAGACTGCTCTTGAAAGTTTATTTTATTTTTATTGTAATAAATTCATCAACACTATTTGCCAAATTTGTTATGATGAACCAAATAACATTTAAAAGACTGTTCTCTGATTTTACAATTTCCATGTCGAATGACGCTTTTTGAAACAAACTAGTGTTATCTTTTATAATTGTAGGTACATATAAAAATGATATTTTATTTAAGCGGATTGAAAAACTGAAAAAAAAAAGAAAAATCAAATTAAATTTGACCTACTCCAGCGCAAAGACTCTAAGCGTCATAGAAAGCATGTCGTTCTGCGCAAGAAGGTAGTAGTGATTTGATTGGTCAGTATTTGAAGGCAATTGTTATCGTCGTCTTTTCTTCTGGAAAGGCGGTTGTGAATGTAAACACATCTTCTGGTTTTATTTTTTCCCCATTTCGTATTTCTATTCTGTTTTGTATGTAAGATATCGACCAGGCCCGTTCATAATTAGAGTCAGGAAAGAACCGTAGAAAAATTCAAGTTAACCGCATTTCATTACCTTGCCACTCTTGTTTTGTCCTGCATGAGTTATGCAGAATGTGATTAGATCTAGACCTAGACTAGTTATAAGCTTTAGCAATCCAGAGTTTAAAAAAATTAATATTTTTAAAATCCGAGGTTTAGAAATTTTTGTCTGAGCAGTTACGCGTTACACTGTTTCACCACATTAGGTCGAGCACTAGATTGATTCTGTAATGTGCCATCAGCAACACATTATGGTCTCGGTAGCGAGATAAACTGAAAAGAGAGCTACTTAAGATTACACGTAAATGGAGTTGACTTTTTTGCTTGAGATCATTCTCTCCTTCATTAAAAAGATGTCTCCATACAAATATGAGGAGGATTCAAAAGTCTCAAAGTTCTATATATTTTAAACCATCGAAGTCGCTGCAAGAAAAGACTACGCTATATAATTATGTATAATTATATGTGTGAGTGTGTGTATATATATATATATATATATTATAATATACACACACATATAATTATATATATGTGTGTGTGTGTGTTATTATTGTTAATGTTGTATTATGGCTCTGGATTAGATATATCTGTTATTTTTGAAAAAAATTGCTTTTCTTAATTGTAGCAGTCTTCCCCTAGCTATTCATTGTTGTAAAATCTACTTTTTCTTCAGTGCACTTATATGGCCCTGGAGGATATAAGTCTGATGTTTTTGTGAAATGTGTATTTCTTCTGTATAGTTGTCATCCCCACCTGTTCATTTGACCGGGCAATCATACTTGTCATAACGAAGCCTTCTCTTGTCGGATTTCGATGGTGCCATCAATCAGGAACCTTTTGTAAGCCAAATGATTGAACCAAAATGTGAAAAAAAAACCAAAAACCAAAAAACAACAAAAAGCAAAACAAACGAAAACCCACAAAGGAGATAAATTAAGCCATCCATTTCGTCATTAATGTCCAAATGCTCTACTTTACAGTTTATAGAGATGCCAGTTAATCCTAAACTAATTTGACCTCTTCACAATATTACTCGGTCACATATTATGTGACCCAAAAAGAATATTTCGAAGAGGTCAAAAATGTTTAGTGTCTGCTTGGCCTTCACTTCAACTTTTTTTGTTTACTTGAGACTGAGTTGTGCACAGTCGTGTTTCCATTCTCTATATTGATTTCAATTAATAATGTATAACTAAAAAGGTATAAGCTCTTGTTAAATGAAATATATTCAGTCCCTTATGACACGCTGTAATACAATGTAACAATAAAGCAATGTGGCATGCACGGCTTAAGCAAAGTGACTCCACTGCTACCGTATACATCAATTCAAAATTCTCTGTACAGCTGCGGCACAGCTAAATAACTTTAATTGTGTTCTTTTTGAAATACCTTTTCGGTCATGTAAAATTTGGAATTGTCACGTCTCCCTTCGTATTATCTAGTTATTTATATCTTTCATGTTGTTCTATCTATCTGTATATATATATATATATAGTTTGAAGATAAGTTGGAATGATTGATAAGAGTGCTCAACTGTGAAAGCATTTCATAGATATAGTATGCAGAGAATTTGAGGTAAGATCTTCTATATATATATATATATATATATATATATATATATATATATATAGATAGATAGATAGATAGATAGATAGATATTATATGTGTGTTTAAATAGGAATAGCTGGATAATTCATTAAAAACATCAATTTATAAAAAAAACCGTTGAAATATTCCTTGTCATGTAGGATTTAATATTCGCTCAGCTATGAATTCCCATAAGGTCGTTCAACTTTAGACGTTTTTGAGGGAATTCACGGCCTTCTACTGGGTGTGTAAACGATCTAAAAATAGACATGGAAATTACAGAATATTTTAGTTGTCTATATTATCCGCTATCTATCTCTATATCTGTCTTTCTATATGCACTTCTATCTAGCAATGTATATAGCAATCTATATCAAACTATCTGTCCGGTAATGTATCTGTCTATCTGGAAGTCCGAATGTCAATTTTACCCGACATGAGATCTGATGCTCTTGATAGGATCCCCTTAAATTTCACTGTTGCGCCAAACGGTGATATCTTTTGAGCTGGAAGTACACAGGAAGTTGCCGTTCCTATTTCAAATTCGTTTGTCGGTGACAAGCTATGGATCTCATCACAATAAACATGCCATGCTATGTGTTCTTATCCCCTTTAAATTTCTAGGTCTGATTCTATTAAGTGGGTAGATAACTGCGGTTTTTTTTAAATCAATGAATACAGAATGGTTTGATTCTTTTATTGTTACTCCAATTTTCATAATGATAAAAACTGACGTTATTGCAAAAGATTCTATTGATTTGTTGCTCGAATGCTTTGCATTATATCAACTATATTATAAAAAGGCAAGTTTGAATTCTTTCTTCGCTATTTTCTCCAAAACCAACCAATGTACAGTGATTAAATTTAATGAATTTTGATCTGCCAAGATCAATGTCCCACGCGGTACAAAGTAAAATAAAGTTATAGACTGCTCTTGAAAGTTTATTTTATTTATATTGTAATAAATGCATCAACATTTTTGGCAAATTTGTTATGATGAACCAAATAACGTTTAAAAGACTGTTCTCAGATTTTACAATTTCCATGTCGAATGACGCTTTTTGAAACAAACTATTGTTATCTTTGATAATTATAGGTACATATAAAAATGATATTTTATTTAAGCAGATTTAAAAACTGAAAAAAAAATTGAAAAATTAAAATTAAATTTGACCTACTCCAGCGTAAAAAAACTATAAGGGTCAAAGGAAACACGTCGTTCTGCGCAAGAAGGTAGTAGTGATTTGATTGGTCAGTATTTGAAGGCAATTGTTATCGTCGTCTTTTCTTCTGGAAAGGCGGTTGTGAATGTAAACACATCTTCTGGTTTTATTTTTTCCCCATTTCGTATTTCTATTCTGTTTTGTATGTAAGATATCGACCAGGCCCGTTCATAATTAGAGTCAGGAAAGAACCGTAGAAAAATTCAAGTTAACCGCATTTCATTACCTTGCCACTCTTGTTTTGTCCTGCATGAGTTATGCAGAATGTGATTAGATCTAGACCTAGACTAGTTATAAGCTTTAGCAATCTAGAGTAAAACAAATTTTTTTTTAAAATCCGGGGTTTAGAAGTTTTTGTCTGAGCAGTTGCGCGTTATTACTCTGCACTATTTCACCACATTAGGTCGAGCACTAGATTGATTCTGTAATGTGCCATCAGCAACACATTATGGTCTCGGTAGCGAGATAAACTGAAAAGAGAGCTACTTAAGATTACACGTAAATGGAGTTGACTTTTTTGCTTGAGATCATTCTCTCCTTCATTAAAAAGATGTCTCCATACAAATATGAGGAGGATTCAAAAGTCTCAAAGTTCTATATATTTTAAACCATCGAAGTCGCTGCAAGAAAAGACTACGCTATATAATTATGTATAATTATATGTGTGAGTGTGTGTATATATATATATATTATAATATACACACACATATAATTATATATATGTGTGTGTGTGTGTTATTATTGTTAATGTTGTATTATGGCTCTGGATTAGATATATCTGTTATTTTTGAAAAAAATTGCTTTTCTTAATTGTAGCAGTCTTCCCCTAGCTATTCATTGTTGTAAAATCTACTTTTTCTTCAGTGCACTTATATGGCCCTGGAGGATATAAGTCTGATGTTTTTGTGAAATGTGTATTTCTTCTGTATAGTTGTCATCCCCACCTGTTCATTTGACCGGGCAATCATACTTGTCATAACGAAGCCTTCTCTTGTCGGATTTCGATGGTGCCATCAATCAGGAACCTTTTGTAAGCCAAATGATTGAACCAAAATGTGAAAAAAAAACCAAAAACCAAAAAACAACAAAAAGCAAAACAAACGAAAACCCACAAAGGAGATAAATTAAGCCATCCATTTCGTCATTAATGTCCAAATGCTCTACTTTACAGTTTATAGAGATGCCAGTTAATCCTAAACTAATTTGACCTCTTCACAATATTACTCGGTCACATATTATGTGACACAAAAAAGAATATCGCGAGGAGGTCAAATTTGTTTAGTGTCTGCTTGGCCTTCACTTCAAATTATTTGTTTACTTGAGACTGAGTTGTGCACAGTCGTGTTTCCATTCTCTATATTGATTTCAATTAATAATGTATAACTAAAAAGGTATAAGCTCTTGTTAAATGAAATATATTCAGTCCCTTATGACACGCTGTAATACAATGTAACAATAAAGCAATGTGGCATGCACGGCTTAAGCAAAGTGACTCCACTGCTACCGTATACATCAATTCAAAATTCTCTGTACAGCTGCGGCACAGCTAAATAACTTTAATTGTGTTCTTTTTGAAATACCTTTTCGGTCATGTAAAATTTGGAATTGTCACGTCTCCCTTCGTATTATCTAGTTATTTATATCTTTCATGTTGTTCTATCTATCTGTATATATATATATATATATATATAGTTTGAAGATAAGTTGGAATGATTGATAAGAGTGCTCAACTGTGAAAGCATTTCATAGATATAGTATGCAGAGAATTTGAGGTAAGATCTTCTATATATATATATATATATAGATAGATAGATAGATAGATAGATAGATAGATAGATATTATATGTGTGTTTAAATAGGAATAGCTGGATAATTCATTAAAAACATCAATTTATAAAAAAAACCGTTGAAATATTCCTTGTCATGTAGGATTTAATATTCGCTCAGCTATGAATTCCCATAAGGTCGTTCAACTTTAGACGTTTTTGAGGGAATTCACGGCCTTCTACTGGGTGTGTAAACGATCTAAAAATAGACATGGAAATTACAGAATATTTTAGTTGTCTATATTATCCGCTATCTATCTCTATATCTGTCTTTCTATATGCACTTCTATCTAGCAATGTATATAGCAATCTATATCAAACTATCTGTCCGGTAATGTATCTGTCTATCTGGAAGTCCGAATGTCAATTTTACCCGACATGAGATCTGATGCTCTTGATAGGATCCCCTTAAATTTCACTGTTGCGCCAAACGGTGATATCTTTTGAGCTGGAAGTACACAGGAAGTTGCCGTTCCTATTTCAAATTCGTTTGTCGGTGACAAGCTATGGATCTCATCACAATAAACATGCCATGCCAGGATATATACGTGTGTAAAGGCAAAGGTTGTTTTTTAGTGGAAGGTCTCTGCCTGTATCAGTTTTCAATGGAATCTTATCTTTTCACTATTCCAGGTATCATCCTCCAAGACGCATGCCCATTGCGGTTGTGGGTAGCTGTCCTTGACCCACCTGAAGATGCAACCTTGACCTTGGACAATCTTCCTGTGCTGCTGTACGAGGTGGTAGATAAACTGAACGATGCTGGCATGGGTTCAAGAGCGGAACTTTTCCTGGCCGCACATGGCCAAGCAGGTTGGTGCGAAATTCGAATTAAGGGACCAAAAATAAAAGAAACAGAAAATCAATTAAATCTATGTATGTGCCACACTTGCAAAAGTTACAACTAAATTTTGATGATCTTCATAAGATGGCAACTCCACGAAGTTATTGCAGACTTAAAGATTTTCCTTCTTTGACACAACAATGCTAAAATCACAGAGTAATCAACGAACGTTTACGAAAGACAGATGGGCAAGTGTCTCTATTATTACTATAACCCTTGACTTCGTCCATGTCTACCAGGTCACGTGGTATCGGTCTACACGGAGGCTGTGCCAGGGACAGTCCGAGGTCTACTGCTGCTGGGAACCAGCCACCACAGTAGCATCTCTCTGGTCACTTTCCCTGTCGGCGTGATGACCATTGTGGGCGAGCTGGACGGCTTGACCAGGCTCACACGGATAGCGAGTACTGTTCAGTAAGTCTGCCGCTAAATCTAGTGTTTTTAGTTTGTTCGGAAAACAAAACTGATGGAAAGGGGATCTTCATCTGAAGAGGGGAAAACAATGCTAAGGATTGACAGCCCTAACTGTAACGTTTGTGCCTATTCACCTGTAAGTCAAGTTAGGGGTTTAGTTATAAGCTCAACAACCCAAATTGTCACGTCACATACTATGATAATTTTCCATTCAGATTGTTCAAATCATTTATTAATCCTTACCAGGTTTTTCGGTAGCTCACACTTTCCAGATCCAGAATGTGCATGTCTGTATTTTATTTTCTGACATCAATCTTGCGTAGTTTTTAAAAATGATTCTTTATAAGTAAATCTCGAAACCCCTCCCTTTTTCCCCATGTCTATCGGTCTGTCTAGGTATTTTCTGTCTTTCAGTCATTTTGTCTATCTCTCCCTCTTTTTCTTTATTTCCAGAGCACTAGAAGCGGCGTCAAGCCGAGATCCTGGCCTCATCATCCGAAACCCCCTGGTTATTCTGGACGGCAGCAACCACGCCATCTTTATCGGCGATGATCTCCCCTCACCCCTGCATGAATTCGACATTGACCCGGAAGTGGACCAGCTCGAGGTTCTCCGGGAAGCCGTGGACCTGATTAGTCTGTTCATAACGAACACTCTCCAGGAACCTACAGAAGCAGTCAAGCGGGCGAGAGAAACCTTTGCGAGGTCTTTTGAGCATGCGCAAAACATTACTGAGGTAACTGTTTTATAAAAAAAAAAAATCAGGCTGTTTTCAAAACATCTTTAAATCTGTAGAAACATGCTATTACATGTTGTCTAAGTCAAAACATACTTTTAACCCTAAGGCTTCACAAATTCGAGACACAAATGACTCCTTACTCTTAAATAATTAGAAGAAGCGGGATTAGAACGTCGAACTAATTGGTTTGAAAAAATAACTTCAAGTGTTATTCTGAATTTAGATTTGTATCTATTTTTGAAAACGGTCACTTCACTTTCTTCTAACTGTTGTCAAAGATGAGACCAGGCGTGTTTTGAGAGACAAAGGAAACAGTGTGTCATAACCCAAGCATTAACGGACAGGTCAGCCCTAATACAACATTATGTTTACTGCAGTAGCAACACTCATGGAGAAAACAACCACAACAGAACAGGTTGTAGTTATCCACCAACTTGAGCGAAAACAGCTGTTTGTGCAGTAGCTGCAGTCGGGGAATCCACTTAAAGAATAACAAGAAAAAACCGAAACCGGGCAAGGCCGACATCATCGAATGCCAAAATGTATTTTTTATTCTGAAGAGCAGGAAAAACAAGAAGTGGGGATTTTCTTGCTCGTCATCGCTACTTATGTCTGAGAGTGTTCCGGTATCGGGTGACGGTGCTATGACATTGGTTACTTCTCGAGCTGCAGCTAAAGAAGTGGAACAACGAGAGGGAGAGAAAAGGGAGAAACGTAAGGTTAAAGAGAGAGGCAGATAGGGGGAGAGAAAAAAAGAGTGAACACACTTTGAAAAATAGATATTAGAAGAGAAATTAAAAGAAGAATGAGAAACAAAGAGAGCACAGAGAGAAAGAAATGAATGAGAGGAGAGGGAGACTAATCCTTTGTTAAATTGTTTTGAAGCAGAATTGATCAGAGAAGTCACAGTCAAGTAATCAGGTAGGAATATGGCAAAGAGAGGCAAGAAGAACGCTTAGGAAAGTAGAGAGGAAGAGAAAGAAGAAGGAGAGCGAGAAAGAGAAACCGAGAGAGAGAGAGAATGAGAGAGAGGGGGAGAGAGAGAAAGAGAGAGAGAGAGAGGGAGAGAGAGAGAAAGAGAGAGAGAGAGAGAGAGAGAGAGAGAGAGAGAGAGAGAGAGAGAGAGAGAGAGAGAAGGTTCAAGGGGGAAGAAAAAGGAGGATAAGTGAGGATAAAGAGTCGAGGATATACATGGTAACAAAGAGGGAGAAAGAGTTGAGAAAAAGAAATGGAAGAGGATTGTTGGAAAAATGTAAGCGAAAGAGAGAAAAAAGAGGAAGATGTTGAGTAGAAGTCGAAAGTCTCTCAGAGAGAGAGAGAGAGAGAGAGAGAGAGAGAGAGAGAGAGAGAGAGAGAGAGAGAGAGAGAGAGAGAGAGAGAGAGAGAGAGAGAGAGAGAGAGAGAGACAGTCAGAGAGACAGACAGACATTCAGACAGACAGAGTGAGAGATAGACAGACAGACAGACAGAGAGGAAAACTTGGAGTGGGAATGAGCTGAAAAAAAAAGAGATTGACATGAAACGGAGAAAGACTACGTGAAGAAGGCAGACAGCTGTCAGACAAACAGAAAAGCAGAATGAGTGGTGAGACCTGCTGAATATGATCCAAATTATTTGTACCGACCAACCCAGCAAAAGTGTCAGCATAACCTAATCTCTTAGAGCCATAATATTATTATGCTTGAACGAGCATAATTTATATTCCTTTGAATTTTCTTAACGGCTAAGAATCAATAACTATTTATTTAACTCCCCACCTTCTTTGGAAGCAGATTGCGAATAATGATGAGAGAAAAATTAATGTTATGCCATTTTGTTGAAATAATTTTGTTGAGGTTCTTTTCAAAGCAACTAATTGAGATTTTTCAAAATTTTTAGCACATGAAATGTTTGTTTAGAAAGGAAAGCCTGTGGAAGCATAGTTTCTTCTTGTGCTGCTCTTGGCACCATCGATAGATTGAGTCTTCCCCTTTTATACAACAGTTCAAGTAGTGTTCAGTATATGAGTACCAACTGCTACCCTTACAGCTATCTCATTAGGCCGGACCAAAAACTCTTGAATTATTTCGATTAGAGCAAACTTGCCTTGCTGTTGCTTTATCCCTAGACCTAAAGGTACATGAAATTACAGGAAAAGACAACAAGACACAATTTAAAAAAAGTAACCATGAAATTCAGAATTATAGAAGTTCGCTCCTTTTTTTTCGTTTCATGCGCATTAAAATTTTAGTCACATTGTTTAAATAATTCCGAGCATCTTAGCCTGTTATCTTGTATCTCATAGTAAGAACTCAGACTTATTTTTTGTCAAAATAACGAAAATCTTGGGAGTACTTTGACCTAGCTGTGCTATTTCACAACATGTCAAAGAGAAAGTTAGAAGCAAAATACATAATGATCCCCGAGACAGTTGGTGATTTGAACTGGAATGTTCAGATGATGCCAAATTTTATTACAGGTTCCACATGCGTCTATTGTAAAAAAATGTTTTAAAAGGTTTTAATCATAATTATTTTTTCTGCATCTTTGCTTACACCACATGTTTTGAAAATAGAGTAGATTTGCAACCACGTTCCATTATCGCAGAATGTAGAGTCTTGAAAAAAAAAAAACAAAAAAAACTGACATAGACATGTTTATCAAGAAAGTTTCGTGCCTTTTTTTCAGTGGCATGAATCAATGGTGTTTCGATGTTTCCCGAACTGTTGTTGCAGCGGCAGTTGTTACGTTTATTGATCTTGAAACTGGCACTGTGCCCCAGGTTTTCTCATATCTAGTTCCATCTGTGTGTTATCAGCGCAATCATCTGATCAGTGAAAACAACTGTGAAACAGGTGGCTCTGATCAGTTGACCTGATTATTCTCTATTTATACCCCCCCCCCCCTCCCCAACCCAACCCCAACTTAGCCGATCCGGGCTCTACAGAACCTGACCCAAGGAGAGATGAAGTCCTACTGGGTCAAGATGGCACAGAAGTGGCTGTCCGGGCTGGAAGGGAAAGAATCCAGTTTATTAGAGGTTGGTAAAAATGTCGACTGGATTATATCCCTTGTTTCATAAACATTGTTTAATATCATCAAGACATCTAAACAATGCAGACCTTCATACATTTTACTTTGAAATAACACACATTCTTCCGTTAAAAAGCGAAGACAGGTCAATAATAATGCCGCATAATTATATTCATTGCAGTCTTGATAGTGGCCTACATGCTACACGCTAGATTCACTGGAATGCTCATATTAATAATACATAATGAAATAGAATGTATAGTGCACTTGACCAGTAATTGACACTAAGAGTGCATCTTCCCCTTTATAATCGAGTGCATGAAATAAATTGAAAACTACTTTAAAATGTCGGATAAATTTCAATTGTTCTTTATCCTTATTAGTCGTTGTTCTTTTTTTTTTTTTTAAGTTTCTTTCAATACTCATTTGCCTTACATTGACCTATGTGCCATTGCCTTTAGGAAGCTTATTCATTTCTTTACTGAGAAGACTGATATAAGATGAAGTATCGGCCTTATATTATCAGTTGTCGAAACTTAACCTGTAAAACTGTTCAGACGAACCATTAAATCAGTTTATCAGTTAATGCAACATGTAAACAATTGAACTGTTGCTTACGGGTATATGGAACATGGAGCGCTAATGAAACCCTAAACTTGTAATAGAACTATGTTGTATCCAACTCATTCTCTTGAAAAGCGTTAAAGTTCCAGACGCCGTAAGATAAAAACTGCTCTGATAAATCAATATCAATGTCAGAACTGTGACATTTGGACAGCATGTGCTAAACTGAACTGAAAAATTAGATTTGTCAATTAAAAAAAATTCAGATATTTAAATCAGAATCGAAATTTAAGGAAGAAATAAAATTTTAAATGTCTTTAGATGGCCATTACTTTGGTTCTATATAAGATATTCACTAAATTTAAACTGAATTTCACTGAGTAAAACTTGCATTCCATGATGAAATTGGTAGCTAAGAATACATGCTGAGCGACCTGTGAAAAGTAAATTTACAGTTGTGTCTGGTTGCCTCACAATTGGGCTTTTTTAAATATTCTAACAAAAACGTATTATGTAGATGATCAATCAGAATTGAAGGCACGACAACAACAAAAATAAAAAAGGAAAAATAAAAAGGAGTTGAATAATATAAATTCAATGAGCATTTCTTTTAAAACTTAGTTACATCATCTACCTAACTATAACAATAAAATAAAAATTACTATTGACTATGAATAGCTCAACCACGTTGAATAAATTGTGTTAACTTTTCCTTTTTAAAAGATAATAATGGAGCTATAATTATACTTTTCAAGTTTGATAGTGAGGATCATTATAGCTTGTTGTAAAGATTTGTGATTTATTTTGGGCTGAAAGAATTGGATAATTTAAACCATGGTTTAAGTATCTTTTGAAGACTTTTTTTCTTTTTTCTGTGCATGTTGTTTTATCTATTTTATTTATCGATTTTGTACAGGTGGACAGTTTTGTTTCGAATTGGATCATTAAGACCATGGTTTCAGTATATTTGGAATACTTTTTTTCTTTTTTTTTTCTGTGTATGTTGTTTTATCTACTTTATTTATCGATTGTTTACAGGTGGACAGTTTTGTTACCACCTCGGAGATAGTACCCCTCCCGCCCACTTTAGGCATAGAGGACGGAATCAACTACGTGATAACATTCTCTGATGTGACATATCCGGGCCGTATCGACACTCCTCAGTCGGATAATATCGCAACAGCCCAGACCGCTCCCCTGGAGATTGCTGCAAGAATGATCGGCCCGGAACGGATACAGAAATATCTGCTCAATACAACTATAGCCCAGAACTACACCTGCAAGGACCTGAATTATGTAAGACGAAACTGCCTTGCTTATTTATGTTTGTAGGTTTTGTTTCTTAACCAATTGAATAGTCGCGTTAAGTAAATTAAAAAAAAATCATTACCTACCAATCCTTAGACTACTCTAACTCTGGTATTGCCATACATTTATCTAAAAAAAAAAGTCTTCAGTCGAAAAAGAGTTGAAGTGTAAACAACTTTGAGGATTGAAAAATAAAAAATAAATTTAAGTTTCAAAATTTTACAAAGAGATAGAAAAAAAAACTACTCATAGCATAACATTTTTATACAATTCTTAAGTATTAAAAACTCTTGGCATTTCCGTCGCTTATAATGAATTGTTAAAAAGCTTAATTATTTTCATGCACCACGTTGAAAGTTCAAACAAATGATAACGTAAAATTTTCATTAAGAATTTAAGAAAATGCCAAATGTCTAGAACAAAAACAAATTCTATTTGTTCATCATTTTCTACATTATCTCTCTCTCTCTATCTATCTATCTATCTGTCTCTCTCTGCATGTCTGTCAGTCTGTCAGTCTGTCTCTATCTGTCTGTCTGTTTCTCTCTCTCTGTCTGGCTGTCTCTCTCTCTCTCTCTCTCTCTCTCTCTCTCTCTCTCTCTGTCTGGCTGTCTCTCTCTCTCTCTCTCTCTCTCTCTCTCTCTCTCTCTCTCTCTCTCTCGCTTCTTTCTCTCTGTGTCTGTCTGCCTATCTGTCTGTCTGTCTGTTTCTCTGTCTGTCTGTCTGTCTGTCTGTCTCTGTCTGTCTGTCTCTCTCTCTCTCTCTCTCTCTCTCTCTCTCTCTCTCTCTCTATCTATCTGTCTCTCTCTGCATATCTGTCAGTCTGTCTTTATCTATCTGTCTGTTTCTCTCTCTCTGTCTGGCTGTCTGTCGGTCTGTCTCTCTCTCTCTTTTTCTCTCTCTCTCTCGCTTCTTTCTCTCTGTGTCTGTCTGCCTATCAGTCTGTCTGTCTGTTTCTCTGTCTGCCTGTCTGTCTATCTGTCTGTCTCTGTCTCTGTCTGTCTGTCTGTCTGTCTGTCTGTCTGTCTGTCTCTCTCTCTCTCTCTCTCTCTCTCTCTCTCTCTCTCTCTCTCTCTTTCTCTCCATCTATCTATCTGTCTATCTCTCTATCTATCTATCAATCTATCTATCTTTCCACTTTCAAATGATATATCCTCTCTCAAATATTGATCCCTCCTCAGGCCTCCTTCCAAACCGCTTATCACACCGCATCGAAGAAGGCTCGAATTCGTTTCGACCATGTAGACCGTTATGTGAGCTTCCAGCCCGACATCGTGAAGGACTCGGAGATTGAATGGGAGCACACGCCCCTCAAGGTCGAGGTCGTGGGGCACGAGCTGCAAGTCACCGGAATCTCGTACAAGACGATAAACGACGAGAATCTCAGCCCGTACGCGGGACTTTACTTCTGCAAACTACTTCCGCCCGAGCGCGCCATGGAGTGGATCTATGTTGACTATATTCGCAGGAATGCTGTTCCGACCTGATAGGGTAACAACATCCTCTAGTGCAAGATTTTTTTAATCTCTTCTATTTTGTGGGACGACACAAAGAACAGTTAGATCATTGGTGAATTGTGATTGCTCAAGCACAGCACTGCATGCTCCCTAAACTGCAAGAGGCGAAATGACAATAGATATTCCTGAGCAGAAACAGAAAATCCGAAATCTTTTAGACAATATTTGTGTGATAGTAACTTTTGCAATTTAAAACTGATATGTGTGTTAGTTGACTTTCTGAGAATTAACTCGAAAAGTCAATTTGATTTATTCTCATTTTCGTATTTTTTGCTTCTTGGTAGAGAAAGACCTTTGAGGTCAATTTAATTTTTATAGCAGTTCAGCATTATGTTTGTTGGAGGTTCTTTTACATCCTAAAACTGCGGACGTATTTATAGAACATGAAAAGAAAAAAATTTCATTGTCATCGTGTCCAGCATTATCTGAAAGTATTCATAAAACTTAATTTGAAAAGTCGTAATTTCGTCTGTGGATACGCTGGGAACAGTTTTCTTTACTGATTAAATGAAGTTGGATGCAGTTTTTATTTATTTCTCTATTGATTGATCAATTCCTAAACAGCCTGAAGAGTTTACTCAAACCTTTTAAGTACACTAGAACTACAGCAGCAGTCATAATTGGATAGCCTCTTTATTAGCTGAGACCAAATAAAACCAAGGAAGTTTGTTTCAATGAAGGATATTGGACGTTTTACAATTCGAACTAGCTGATTCAAATTCCTCAGCCGTAACCGTAACGGGTCCAAAAGCTTGAACGAAAAGATAGAATTCCAAGTGTATAGAACTAAAGTGTCAAAATCTATTAATAGCGCGGAGGAGTAAAACAGCTGACAATAGCAGCCTTCATAGCTGGAGGAGATAAGGGCAGTCTTTAGAAATTTGTTCTGCACTGAACCTTCATTCTGGGTTGAGTGTGAGTTGTCTCGCTAATTAACTGTTCGCACTGTATGAAATGATATATGTATCTTATTGCGGTCTGAGTGGGGTCTCATGTTTGTTTGATTCTTCTGTGCAACTCTCCTGCGACCATAGAGCCTTGATACATTTTCTTGGCGTTTAATGTCATGACACGATTTGTATATTCTAAAGCATTTTTTTTTAATTTTTTTAAATCGATTCTTCGAATATTTTTCTTCCTTTTAATCCTGTGAAAGCTTGCATGTAATCAATAATTAATTGCGAAAATGTGTTCCATTTAGACTTAAAAAAAAAATTTAATCCTTCTATGCAAGTTCTCCCTTGATTTCAGTGCCTTGAACCATTTTCTTATGAAGTGAACATGTTGCGTTTACCAAAATTTATAAAACTGTGAGGAACTGAGGCAGTTCATCTTGTTGAAATCAACTTAATTTGTCTGAGTGCAGAAAATAATTGGCAGAGAGAAGGGAAATTTCATAAAACAATTTGCATGTTGTAAGGAATATTTTCGTTGTAGTTCTTGTTTTTTTTCCTCATTTGTCCTTGTTTAACGCTGTGAAGGTTTGTGTGTAATATCCACAGTGAAATGTGTCTGCCCAATTATGTAAAACAGTTTATGATGGTTCGCAAAAGCAGCTCAACTTATATTGATGAAAAAAATACTTTTTACCTAAGAATACTCAAGCAGTGTAATTGTGGAGAGCAGTTTTGGTTTTGTTGAATTGCATGTTTGATTCAGCATGAATTATGTATGTTTATTTGATATCGGTTGAAAGGATATTCTTAAGGTAAACTCTTCATTGAAGCATTTATTGCTTTCAGAGTTGAAAGAATGGTTCATGTAGCTAACTTTGTGTGAGATTGTGACATCAGAGAAAACTGTAAAATAATACAAAAGATATAATCAAGGGAGAGAGAGGTAGAGAGAAACGGGTGAGGAGACAGAGAGAGAGAGAGAGAGAGAGAGAGAGAGAGAGAGAGAGAGAGAGAGAGAGAGAGAGAGAGAGAGAGAGAGAGAGAGAGAGAGAGAGAGAGACAGACAGACAGAGAGAGAGAGAGAGAGAGGTGACAATAGAGGCAATGAGAGATAGAACGCTGATCAGGAAGAGGAAAGGGATGGAGGTATGAGCAAAAAAGATAGACAGAGACGGAGGTTAAAAAATAAGGAATAAAATCATGCAAAACAAAAATCAGAAAGAGATATGAATTAAAGGAAGGAAAAATAGAACAGAAAAAGAAAGAGAGAGAGAGAGAGAGAGAGAGAGAGAGAGAGAGAGAGAGAGAGAGAGAGAGAGAGACAGAGACAGAGACAGAGACAGAGACAGAGACAGAGACGGAGACAGAGACAGAGACAAAGATAGAGAGGGAGGGAGACCTACGGATAGATTGACAAATCGGCAGAGACAAAGAATGAGACAGAGACAATCTCAGTCTTCAGAACTTAGATTACAGTATTACACAGTGTATTTTGATGTTACGGAAAGAATGAAACAAAGTGAAAAGATTTTAGAAGATCAATTTATGACTCATACCCCAAAATTATATGCTTTTTAAAAATGATTCAATGTTATGGATTTTTGTTTTGTTTTGTTTTGCTTTGTTTTTCCTTGTAATCCTGACTAGTATGTATGAAAGAAATAAATTTCAAAGCTGTGAGTGTTTGAAGGATGGACATTTTTCTTTCATATCTTAAAAATTAAAGCATGTAAAAAAAAAAAAGGAAAGGAAGATGCAGATGATTAAAGTTGTCTAACAAATTTGTATATGTGAGTATATGATATAATTTTGTTATAGCCTGTGTCTTCATAAATCCCGATATTATTTTTTCATTTCGAAAATAAACCACACGATGCTTTTCATCCTAACATTAGGGAGAATTGTTTTATCTAAGTGTAAAAACTGGTACATAATATGTGTTCTTGTTTGATAAAACCTAACAGCCCCCCCCCCCCTCTCTCTCTCTCTCTCTCTCTCTCTCTCTCTCTCTCTCTCTCTCTCTCTCTCTCTCTCTCTCTCTCTCTCTCTCTCTCTCTCTCCCCCCCCCCACTCCCTTTTTTTTCTTTCACTGCACTGCAAAACCTTGTAAATTATCTTAGGAACGCTTTTTTCAATCATACGAACAAACACCATATATTTTTCTTGTTTATTGCCAGCGAGAAAGTAAAAACTTCGAAAAATTAAAAAAAAAATGCAACTATTGAGATAGGCGAAAAAGGTGTTAAATAAAAATTATTTAAAATTATCGCTCCTCACAAAATCTGTTCTCCACAAATCATGCCTACAAAGTACCCCGCCCCTTAGGCTGAAGTGCCCTCTCCGTTGGCGCAAAACTCACACTGATCGGGGCAGACGACTCCTAAGAATGTCGTCTGGCACAGAGGGCCGAAATGGACACAGTCCTCCGCTTTGATAGAGGTGCAGTCCACCGCAGGGCTGGTCACTCCAGGGGCAGCTGGGGCCGCTGGGCTTGGAGCTGGTGAAGGAAGTGTTTCAACTAGCTTAGGATTGGTTTTGTTTCTGTAAGGCGCTGTAAGGGCTCAATCATGAACACAGTGGGCGGACCAATAGGAATGCAGGGCCTCTTATCACACAATAGTTATCAAACCCGATGCAGAATCGCGTAAATTGTATAGAGTTGGATTCAAAATACGAGGATCGTAGGTTCGTCGCTCGGCTGAATGAGCTGTTGAAATGCTCGGACCTTTTCAAACCGACCGTTTCTTTGGCTTGACGGGAAGCCACGATCTCGGTATAAAGGTTTAGAAAAAGAAAAAAAAAACTTTAGGGATTTAAAGCTAACCATAGAAAACTAAACAGGACGCTACATGGAATATTTAAACATAAACGCGTGCGACATTCGGATCCGTACTTATTAAATCGGTATACTTTACAAATAATACAACAGCTGATGCTGTAGTTTCTCGACCAGTTTAACTTCCATTTGACGCCTGTAAAGGACTTTGATTCTCAGTACAAAGCATGACAACTGCCCATTTTTTTCCCAGCATGATAATATGCGTTTAAAAGGTTCTAGGAATAATTGGGATTTTACAAAAAAATAGCTCAATTTTTTTATTTGTATTTCTCAAACTTGTGTAAAAATGAGAAACATTTAATTTGATTTATCTAGTAGAAATGTAATTGCCCTTCCGTTTTTTTTTATTCAGATTAATCAAGGTTAAACAATACCTCTTTCTCTCTATATCTCTCTGTCTCTCTACCCCTCCCTCTTTCTCTCTCTCGCTCTCGCCCCTCCCCCTCTCTCTCTCTCTCCTCTCTCTCTCTCGCCCCTCCCCCTCTCTTTCTCTCGCTCCCCCCTCTCTCTCTTTTCATCGTATATCTTGCCCCCCCCCCCCCCCAATACCTGGTGTTGTGATCCCCAGAACACTCAGGACCACTGACTCCAGGAGTTGGTCACACTTGCCACATGTAGTAGGACACTCAAACAGCGCCTCCTCCGTGTCGCAGAATGCCGCATCCGACATCTATAAGACGAAGAGAATTCGAAAGTTTTTGATCCAGTTACCCAAATATCTTCAAAACAAGAGAAAAAAACCCACTCAAACAATCCACCATAAATCAATCTAACAACCAATCTCTAAACATGTAAAAATAGCTGGTCATGCGGTCAATGTTGCACCTTTATATTAGCACACATAGCACTGGTGTCCTGACACACTGCGCTGCCCACAGCGGCACAGATACCGCAGGTCTCTGGACACATGCTCAAGGACAGCCGACTCCGGCATAGGTCGTGGTCATTCTGAAAAGTTGACCAATTAACAGGCTTGAGTGAGTAACAAGTGATACTGCACTGGAACTAAACACAAATAATTGACCAATTAACAGGCTTAAGTGAGTGACAAGTGATACTGCACTGGAACTAAACACAAATAATTGACCAATTAACAGGCTTAAGTGAGTGACAAGTGATACTGCACTGGAACTAAACACAAATAATTGACCAATTAACAGGCTTAAGTGAGTGACAAGTGATACTGCACTGGAACTAAAGACAAATAGGTTGACTCAATAGATGATCTTAATAGAAGAAACTAAAATTGAGGAAGAAAATGAATACATAGAAATAAGAAAAAGAGGTTTAGAGAAAGTCTAAAAACATAGCAATAAGTAGGAAAAAAGGGTGATGACAAAAAGCCAATAACACAGTCAAAGGCATTATGAATTGTGTAAGGTATGCATTGTAAGAGGGCGAGATAGAAAAAGAGGCAGGCAGACAGACAAATAGCGATAAGTCTTGTTCCCATTATAAAGGTTTTTGTCTTCATAGTAACTCTACGTTCGTCAAGTTTGCTTTGGCCGCATACCAACCCTGCCCTACTCCACCCCTTTCATTTTCAACCTTTTATTATGATAATTTTTTTGCAATGTCAGCCTGCGTTTTAACACATTTTTTTTAGTTAGACCTGATGAAGCCAATAAGGTGAAACGTCTTACATTATCAATAGTAATTTCTTTTCATCCTACAACTATCTAAGTTGTCTTTGTTGCTCATTCTGATTAATGAAACATGATAGAACTTTACAGATAATAGCGAGCTTCTAACGTTTCTAGGCCTATCAGGTCAATGTCGTGACTCGCGGTAAGAGTCGCAGCACCTTCAGGCTCTCACAGAGAGCCAGGTTAAACGTGTCCTGGCAAGAACCCCTCAGTTGCTGCCACAGACTGCTGCCAGCACTGCCACTTGTGTCAGTCGTGGGAGCAGTGGACGGAGCCACAGCGCTGGCCATGTGGATCCCGAAATGTGGGAATAGACACTCGTTGGTAACACAACAGTCGTGTGTACATCGCCAGTAGTTGTCACTGTTGTAGGCGCTGGCATTCTGGCATTGATAGCAAATAAATGATTCTGCCATTGACAAATGAGCAAACAGTATCAACAAACAAGGCACATTTTAGTAATAATTAATTTTAACAGATAAACTTGAAAATAAAAAGTAAAAATATTTCTTTCTTATCTCAATAACCTTTCTGGTGATCAACCCTTTTAAAGAGAAAAAATTGAATAAAGGTTACTTTGCTCATGTACATTAATAAGACAAGAGAAATATATGATGCACATAGTTTAAATATTTTTTTTTTCAATCTCTTTGGGTGCCACGCATAACTCTCTGAAATACAGCAACACTTTCATTCTGAGGAAAAGTCAATTCGGTATATCGGAAAAAAATCGCAAACATTGAAAAAGAATTTTTTAGCCATAAGAAAAATTCGTTTTAAATTGGTCTGATCTTGTAACCAAGATACAGAGTAACCGATGTTCTTCCTTTTAAGAAAACACCTTTCAATTGTTCAATGATTAGAATAAAAGATTTGTCATTAGTTTATTGTCCTTTAAATCTATTTAACTTATAATCCACTGGACAAGGGTTGTCCTGCTTATCTCTCTGGCAGTCTGCATACTCGAAATCATCCAGACATTCTCCTTCAACCCTGCTGGTGTGATCTATAGAGACCTGAAGTGGGGGGAAGAGGGGGGGAGGGGCGGGTGGTGGACAAAAATTGGACATGTTTTTCTTAGAGTTTATTTATTGAGCTACGTATTACTTTCTAACTATTGTTACTATTACTACTACTACTACTACTACTACTACTACTACTACTACTACTACTACTACTACTACTACTACTACTACTACTACTACTACTACTACTACTACTACTACTACTACTGCTACTGCTACTGCTACTACTTCTACTACTACTACTACTACTACTACTACTACTACTACTACTACTACTACTACTACTACTACTACTACTACTACTACTACTACTACTACTACTACTACTACTACTACTACTACTACTACTGCTACTGCTACTGCTACTGCTACTGCTACTACTACTACTACTACTACTACTACTACTACTACTACTACTACTACTACTACTACTGCTACTGCTACTGCTACTGCAACTGCTACTACTACTACTACTACTGCTACTGCTACTGCTACTACTACTACTACTACTACTACTACTACTACTACTACTACTACTACTACTACTACTACTACTACTACTACTACTACTAGTCCGTTCTTATCCTTTATGCTTCATTGTATTCACTGATTTCTTTTCTTTTTAATGATCATTGCTATATATTAGATTGATATTTCTATATTAGTTCAAAGGCTGTAGCCTTCCTGACAAAGATGGGTTGTTTCAACAGAGAGTCGACTAATTCATTGAGCCAGACCAGTTCTGATTTACGCGCTTTGGGAAAAAATCAACGGCTTCGGATCTATTGACAATTTATACAGAATGTGAGTCATAAACTTTAACAATATCATGCTGGTAAGGTCAGATCTCATACACACTGTCTCACACACACAGACACACAAACCAGCCAAGAGCCCCACCAGGCAAAACTGGAGCCTGTCACACACACAGACACACAAACCAGCCAAGAGCCCCACCAGGCAGAACTGGAGCCTGTCACACACACAGACACACAAACCAGCCAAGAGCCCCACCAGGCAGAACTGGAGCGTGTCACACACACAGACACACAAACCAGCCAAGAGCCCTACCAGGCAGAACTGGAGCATGTCACACACACAGACACACAAACCAGCCAAGAGCCCCACCAGGCAGAACTGGAGCCTGTCACACACACAGACACACAAACCAGCCAAGAGCCCTACCAGGCAGAACTGGAGCCTGTCACACACACAGACACACAAACCAGCCAAGAGCCCCACCAGGCAGAACTGGAGCCTGTCACACACACAGACACACAAACCAGCCAAGAGCCCCACCAGGCAGAACTGGAGCCTGTCACACACTCGGCCAGTGTGCATGCAGTCCTGGAGGGTGTCTGTGTGACATCTTCCTGGACAGAAGAGGTTCTGGGAGGAGACCAGGTCCAGGCGGAGGTAGTTGGTCACGTTAGATACACACTCGTTACTGTCACAGCACGCCTCGCACACATCTGGGGGGGGGGGGGGAGGGGGTGTCAGAATAGTTGTAATATTCTCCTTACATGTTGTCCTAGTCGTCACGAGTTTTGTTTAAATCATCAGCAGCATTATGATCTTTCTCCTTATATTCATCATCATCATTATCATCATCATCATCATCATTATTAATACTAAGCTCAGCATTATCTTGTTTATCAACAGTACCAATATAATTTTCATCACCCTTATAACCAATGTCCATAATATAGCCAATTTGTTTATCTTCTCCACAATCATCATTGTCATTATCAAATAAATACTAATCCTCAGCCTTTTTCTCATTTTTATAATCACCAACACTTATCTTTTATGCAGCATCAACCAATAGCGAACCGTTTTTCCTCTACACTCTCCTCTCCCCACAAAACAGAATCTTCAGGAAATCGATTTGGTAATTTTTTTCTTAAAGTGGTGGTTACCCAGTAGTCCCTGGTCATTTCAGCCACAACTCTGTCCTGTGTTTCCAATTAATTTTATGATAGTTATTTTCTTTTGTCTTTCTCGATTGCCCAAAAATATTAATAGATGAAGTTACAGAAACAATAACAACATCAAAATATAACACTGTGGACAATGCTAATATTAACGACATAGAGATGGCGACAAACCAATAACAAACATGACTAGAAGAAGTGAAGATGATGGACTCTTGCAAGTGACAAACCGTCGTCTATCCGGAAGCCTCCTCCTTTACAGGCGATATTGTGGTTCTCTATATCCCGCCGACAGTTGTGAGGTGCTCGACAGTAGATCTCCGGGATATGGGCGTCTGAGCCGAACCCATGGATGATCTGACACACGTGATCTGAACGAGAAAGAATGACTTTAGCACTCATCAAACTTTCACATTCCCAATAATTAAAGCGAAATTAATTTGAAATATAAAAAAAAAAATCTGCGTCAACACAAATGATTAAGCATCCCAGCACGTGACACAAACCAAACAAAATAATAAACACTGTAGCGGAAACACGATCAAACAGATAAAGGAGAGCTAAAAATTCACGTCAAGCTCGAGCCATCGAACTGGAGGTAAAAACACACAAAGCAAACTGAAACATTAAAAACCCTGAAGAGATGAGAAATGTGATTTACACAATGAAATAAGGAAGGGCGTGAAATTAAAAGATAAAGACATCGAGTATTTAAACAATCATGGAGATTGCAGTGCATTTGATCTATGCAACTAGAGCAAATATACAATATTAAAAATAAAAATGATTGTCCCTTCCTGGAAGTTCTAAGAAAGAAAAAATTCTATCTCATCTACAACGACAGAAAAAGAGGTAATATGAAAAATTAGAACTCTGCTAGAAAAAAAAAAGGAAATAAATTATTCAAATAATGGAAACCTTTCTCCCTATCAAGAGAAAGCTTTATGTCTCAGTCTAAATAAAATGATCTTTTCTCTAGGAATCTAGCAAAACTTTGGTTTCTTAACAAGGTATAACCAACTCGAGAAATCTGTTGAATGAGAAAAAAAGAGACGGCCAGAATAAAACCCAAGCTATGGGCGAAAATAAATTGATAGATTGATGGCAGATAGGACTCACTGCTCGTGCATTTGATTGGATGCTGCAGGCACTTGGGAACGCTATCCAGGTCAGTATCTAGGCAGATGTAGCACGTGACTCCATCATCGTCAGGGTGCAGTTGTCCGTGCGTTGTCACTTTTGGGGTTAACAAAATTGAACAAGAAAATTATGGATAAGTTTAAAGATATTACTTAACGCTAGGTCATACTTGCATACAATTGGATTTAAGTATTTAAAATTTGAGTTGTAAGCCACTGTAATTCTTTTTTTAGGAACTAAAACCTTTAATAAGTCAAAGTTATTACAACCTATCTAACAACTGTTTTCAGAGACATTTATGTGTATCAAAGTCAAGAAAGAAAGAAAAAGAAGTAAGGGTCGTCTGGTAGCACAGAGGTTACGAAAGAACGTAACTGGATTCTCCAATATAGTCCATAATTAAGCCTCTTATATGATCTGAGGAGCCCAATATAGCTGGAAAGGGCCTGTACATAGAAAATGATAGATGAAAAACTGTTTTGCTATATATAAATAAAATAATTGAATGCCTATAGTAAACATTTTCCTTAGCGCATATTTCATTACATCATTGAAATTACAAACAAAACGTGAAACAAATGCTGTTACTAGGACCGGCAAAATACAAATTTAAATTAAAATGTTCCCATATCATGTGATTTTTCAAAAGACAAGGAACTTAGTTCTTGTTTAAACTGCCGGAATGGAAACAACTGTTACCAAGAAACAGAGCGACTCCAAGAAAAGTATAGAGATCCATGCTGCAAAACACTCCTCTCTCTACTGGATCAGTGGAAGTCCTAAAATCTGCTTTTTAGCCTAGCATAACTGTAGATTCTAGTGTCCCGTAAAATGACCTCGAGTTACAGAGGTATGTGAGAATTCGACCACGAGAAATCTCCATGTGCATGGGTATCACTACAACCTCTCAGTGTGAAAGGTCAGAAAT
>JAWDGP010002624.1:1480000-1582500 GCA_033675545.1 Elysia crispata | reverse complement strand
TGTTTCTACATTTGGTCTTTCTGACTATTGTGTGTTTCTACATTTGGTCTTTCTGACTATTGTGTGTTTCTACATTTTGTCTTTCTGACTATTGTGTGTTTCTACATTTTGTCTTTCTGACTATTGTGTGTTTCTACATTTTGTCTTTCTGACTATTGTGTGTTTCTACATTTTGTCTTTCTGACTATTGTGTGTTTCTACATTTGGTCTTTCTGACTATTGTGTGTTTCTACATTTTGTCTTTCTGACTATTGTGTGTTTCTACATTTGGTCTTTCTGACTATTGTGTGTTTCTACATTTTGTCTTTCTGACTATTGTGTGTTTCTACATTTGGTCTTTCTGACTATTGTGTGTTTCTACATTTTGTCTTTCTGACTATTGTGTGTTTCTACATTTGGTCTTTCTGACTATTGTGTGTTTCTACATTTGGTCTTTCTGACTATTGTGTGTTTCTACATTTTGTCTTTCTGACTATTGTGTGTTTCTACATTTTGTCTTTCTGACTATTGTGTGTTTCTACATTTTGTCTTTCTGACTATTGTGTGTTTCTACATTTTTCTCAGCCAACTTTCACGCTGTCAATGTTTGACATGTTTTAATGTCTCACGAACGCTATAGATATCTCCAAATTTGTTATTTGTACGTTTCTCCATTTCTATACCTCCTCTCTCTCTCTCTCTCTCTCTCTCTCTCTCTCTCTCTCTCTCTCTCCCCCCTCTCTCTCTCTCTATCTATCTATGTATCTTCTCTCTCTCTTTCTATCTTCTCTCTCTCTCTCTCTCTCTCTCTCTCTCTTATCCTATGTTACCTTGTTTCTGTTTCTCGTTGATTAAATAGTGATCTGTTATGATTGTTTGTCTGCCTATCTCTATATGTTTCACCGTGATTTCTCCTACTCTCTCTTCCTTTGGTATTTCAATTGGTTTGGTTCCCATACATCATTTGGTCAAATTAACTATTTTACGCTCTTGCAATCATTCTTTGTGATTCTTTTCTTTGTATTCACATTGTTCTATGAACACCTGTCCTCATTTTTATGCCATATTTTATTTGTGGCAATCACCGTCGTCTGCTACCGTATCTGTCCTGCTGTTTAGGTCCTTATCGACACTTTTTAACATTAATTTTTATTTGAATCATCTTTATTTTCTGTAATTCTAAATATCGTCTAAAATTTTTTTAAACTGACCTGCATCTAGATCTATCCTCAAACGATATTCAGTTAAGGTTTTATAACATCTTAAATTTTGTTAAGCCTCTCTCGCTCATTGTTAAATTAATTGTGCACATCTTAAGCTTTCAAAGAATATGAAGACTTTAGCATAACCAAGGACTGGAGAGAAAAAATTGCCTCATAATTTTAGAACTCCATTATAATACCTTAATGTTCTGAAATTACTTTAGATGAACTTTAGCAAAGATATGTATCTTAGCAGGATGAACTTGTGCTTTATGCTATCTTCGTCATTTTTTTAAAACTTTCAGAATACAACTGCCCAATCATGAAGGTCGTCTCTGCTCTCTGTTTGGCTTTTGCCATGCTATTTTTAATCAACTATGCAGAGTGTAAGTATGAAAGAGAAGTTATGCTAAAGAAAAGGCGCTAATAGAGTGCCTAAACAAGTAACAGGACGCCTGTAGTCTATCAAAGATTTTGGTGTAGTGCTAGTGAAACACCCCCCAGATATTCTAGTGGTTTGTGAGACCATGTAAAAGAGCCTTTTCAAGCAGCATTATAAAACTTTGTAGGTACAAACAAAAAGGTCGTAGAGGTGCATTAACTTGAGAAAATCTATACCCGTCTATAAATTTGTGACGAGTTAATAGTTTAAATAAAAGTCATATCATCGATTAATTTCGGTTCTAACAAATGAGCTAATTACTCGATGGTGACTTCCGCCATTGATTTGCGGGTCAACAATTCATTTCAAAAATATAAAACAAATATATGTTACTAAATACAAGGGTTAAATAAATTGTTGTTGATAAATTCATCACTAGATTCTTTGTGATGTTCCCTTGGTTTGTTTCTCCATCTTGATCCAGCGAGCTGCTTGCTGGTCCCCTACTGCTACGGCAACACATCACCAATACCAGCACCGTACAACATGCAGTACTGTTGCCAGTCAGGCACTCCTCAACCCGATTCTATCAACCCGTTTTCTTGCGATTGCATGTAGGAGTCGATTTCAAACAGGTAAATAATAATAGACTATGATTATAAGCCTTCCTAGTCTTTGCGTTAGTTTATCTGTTTCTCTTTGGCACGTCGAAAAAAACCTTGAGGTACATTCTATTGTCGTAAGAAAAAATATCAGGGTTCGATCTCCTCGTTAGACAAATTGGAATAATGAAACGATTTTCGAAAGATAGCTTTTAATCCTTCTCAACTATCGGAACAACAACAACAACCACATTACTTAAAGATAATTTTAAAGATTTGACTGCCAAAGTCAAAAAGGGCACTAAAAGGCTAGCTTAGCTAGTAGTAGTAGTAGTAGTAGTAGTAGTAGTAGCAGTAGAAGTAGCAGTAGTAGTAGTAGTAGTAGTAGTAGGAGTAGCAGTAGCAGTAGCAGTAGCAGTAGCAGTAGCAGCAGCAGCAGCAGCAGCAGTAGCAGCAGTAGCAGTAGCAGTAGCAGTACTAGTAGTAGTAGCAGTAGTAGTAGCAGCAGTAGTGAGTAGTAGTAGCAGTAGGAGCAGTAGCAGCAGCAGCAGCTGTAGCAGTAGCAGTAGCAGTAGCAGTAGTAGCAGTAGTAGTAGTAGTAGTAGTAGTAGTAGTAGTAGTAGTAGTAGTAGTAGTAGTAGTAGTAGTAGTAGCAGTAGCTGTAGCAGTAGCAGTAGCAGTAGCAGTAGCTGTAGCAGTAGCAGTAGCAGTAGCAGTAGTAGCAGTGGTAGTAGTAGTAGTAGTAGTAGTAGTAGTAGTAGTAGTAGTAGTAGTAGTAGTAGTAGTAGTAGTAGTAGTAGTAGTAGTAGTAGTAGTAGTAGTAGTAGTAGTAGTAGTAGTAGTAGTAGTTACTGTAGTCTTAGAAGAGATAGCAGCAGGTTATGGTGGTTCTTCTGTTACTATGACTAATGCTCTTACGTCAACAAAATACTATTGCTTATACTATTACTACTCTATTGTAATATTACGATTAGAAATGTGCTAGCACCTGTATAAAGACTAATCCTCCTACTTCTATGAAGAAATGCGGAAGAAAAAAACTTTTAACTTTGAATACTACATAAGGCACTTTGTCCTCATTCCTTCCAAGTAGAGCTTAGATTTTGAGTATTTTCTGTTGTATGCAGGATGATCAACTCATTATTATAAATTATCAAAAAGTCTCATCTCACTCTTTATTTTCTTTTGCCTTTTTTCCTGCTTCAGATTTGGCCGAACTCAACGGACTTATTTGAAGAAAAAAGTTTGGTTTATCGCCAGTCTGATAGAGTTGCTGCATGAGTTCAATACGCACTCAACGAATTCTCATTAAAGAGAACAAAAATCACTAGGCTCTTCTTGTTTTTATGAATCTGTTTAAAACCTAAGCTTGTAAGTTTCATCAAGTATTTCAATCAACTGACACATGTAAAATAAATTCTTGTTGGGGTTCCATGTACCGGTATTGCTGAAAAACATAAAATGATACACGAAACCATTCAAGAAAATGCACTACAAACAAGAAATAGGAAGACATTTTCACTATTCTGATAGAGAGAACAACGGCCAAGAATTGAGCAGAGCTAAAAATCGCGAAGTTTTTTGGGTTTTTTTTTTTTAAGAAAAATATAAATAATTAAACCACAGAGAAAGAGTATGAGACAAAACCAAAGAGAGGGATTGAGACCGAGAAATAAGAGAGAGAGAGAGAGAGAGAGAGAGAGAGAGAGAGAGAGAGAGAGAGAGAGAGAGAGAGAGAGAGAGAAATAAAAATAGAAAGGCAAAGACACGATACTTGGAGGACAAATTACAAATTACAAAGGATCCAAAAGGACGCATGTGTGTCTGTATATAGTTTTACACAAGTGTTAAAAAGAAATAGGCGCATAACTTTATAATTAAGGGACAAAAACATGAAACAACACAAATATAAATATAACGACAGAGAGAGAGAGAGAGAGAGAGAGAGAGAGAGAGAGAGAGAGAGAGAGAGAGAGAGAGAGAGAGAGAGAGAGAGAGAAAGAAACACAGAGACCCAAAAAAGAATAAAGAAATAGATATAAAGAGATTCAATGATCATTCATAGAGACAAAGCCTCGAAAAAGGAGAAAAAAAGAGATGGACAGAAAGTGATTGATTGATTGAGAGAGAGAGAGAGAGAGAGAGAGAGAGAGAGAGAGAGAGAGAGAGAGAGAGAGGGGGGGGGGAAGGGGGGAATGGAGAAACAGAGAAACTGAGAAAGTTAGGATAGATAAACGAAAACATGTGTCAGTCTCTTTTTCCTATTTTTTTTTATAAAGCTTTATAGTTGATGTAGCCCGTTCAGAGAAAAGATATCTCAGCCATTTTGAAGTCTGAAAGTCCAAGTATTTTGAATTTCTCGGTCGTGTGGACGACGGCTAAGCCTTGACCAGACCGATCGGAACTAACCGGTCTCCTCTTACAGAACATAGTATGATCTTTAATTAAGGTGAAAATAGAACGATGGATAGGAGCAAGAATACAAGAAAACTTTTACAAGTAACCAATTTTAAACAGAAAATATCAAGTTTAGATATTCCTCACCACATTTATGAGGAATGACCCTGAAAAACAGGTGAAGGTCTCGACATAGGAGAGGACATTACGAATAGAACGTTGGTCCTGACAACCGTTTAGCAGTTTATTCATGAATCATTGACTGCTCTCTCTCCCTTATCTCTCTCTCTTCCTCCCTCTCTTGCGCGCGCTCTCTCTCTTCTTTCTTCCTATACCTCTCTCTCTTCCTCCCCCCGCCCCACTCTCTCTCTCAAAAACTTCCACACAACAATAATAATAACAAAATTTTGAAAAATGTATTCTTGCGAAAAAAAAGTGTGCGAAATTGCTTATGAGGATTTCCTGGAGGTATCATAATATTACCTTGGAATAACTTGAAACATTGAAGAGTTGTTCCAGTTTTTACTTTGGCAGTATTAACACAGCGGGACATTGAAGAGTTGTGCCAGTTTTTACTTTGGTAGTATTAACACAGCGGGACATTGAAGAGTTGTGCCAGTTTTTACTTTGGTAGTATTAACACAGCGGGACTCGCCGCGCTTCGATTTACAGCTGAGACTCATAACCCTACTGTTACTCTCTAGCCATAGGTCATTGGGTGATTGCTTTTGTGATTATCACAAGTTATTTCAATAGGGATAATTATGATGAGCATTATTTTCATTCTTCTTCTTCTTCTTCTTCTTCTTCTTCTTCTTCTTCTTCTTCTTCTTCTTCTTCTTCTTCTTCTTCTTCTTCTTCTTCTTCTTCTTCTTCTTCTTCTTCTTCTTCTTCTTCTTCTTCTTCTTCTTCTTCTTCTTCTTCTTCTTCTTCCTCTTCTTATTATTATTCTTATTCTTCTTCGTCTACGTCTTCCTCTTCTTCTTCTTCTTCTTCTTCTTCTTCTTCTTCTTCTTCTTCTTCTTCTTCTTCTTCTTCTTCTTCTTCTTCTTCTTCTTCTTCTTCTTCTTCTTCTTCTTCTTCTTCTTCTTCTTCTTCTTCTTCTTATTATTATTATTATTATTATTATTATTATTATTATTATTGTAATGAAAACCCTAGAACTCCCATATAAACTTTGAAACCAAAGAAAATAAACACCATTTATAGGAATTGAAAAGGAAAAAAAAAAGTGTTTGAAATCTATCCAAATTTTAATTCAGTTCAGAGATGAAAGGCTTCGGTGAAAAGGTTGAGACTACGAACTTCCTTATGGACCGCTGAGGCAGCTATGAGGTTTGCTCTCTGTTGTAGAAAGAACGCAGAGTATTGGGCACTTTAAGCACTAGAACCTTCTCCACTGGAACACATAGCGCATTGGTCAGGGCAAATGACGCCTAAGAAGGCCGTCAGACATAACGGACCAAAATGGACACAGTCCTCAGGTTGGATGGAGCTACAGTCCACTGGAGGAAGTGTGGTCATTGCTGGGGCAGCTGTAGGAATGTTGGTTCATCCAAGATTAAAATAAGATACACATGGATACAATACAGAGGAAGCAGACAGATAAATTGATCTACCGAGAGAGAGAGAGAGAGAGAGAGAGAGAGAGAGAGAGAGAGAGAGAGAGAGAGAGAGAGAGAGAGAGAGAGAGAGAGAGAGAGAGAGAGAGAGAGAGAGAGAGAGAGAGAGAGAGAGAGAGAGCAACGTTGATAAATTTATTGATTGACTGCTTGATAGACATATAGGTTTATAGATAAAGATAGATATAAGACCGATACATACACAGACAGGTAGGTAGTTAGATAGATAGATAAAGTTGTTTGTACATATTTCAATAGACTCACAATATGACACAGCAGAGACACAAAAATGATATAGAAAAGAGAAATGACGTAGGTAAAAAGGATGACCATTAAATAGGTAGACGAGAAATCAGAGAAAGACAAGACTGAGAGATGGTGGTACTATAGAAAAGGATATTAAGTATGATTTTTTTTTCATAAATAGGACACCACGCAACAAGGCTGCGGTCCAGTCGCTATTAAGGAGCTTTAGCAATAGATTTTACAATGTAGACCTACTACATGTACAAATATGGCAAAAGCTCACTTTAATAGAAAGGCTATGAATTCGGCTCCCGTTAGCAATAGAATGTTTAATTTATGACCAATATAATTCAACACATAGAGCTGCCTTAGTCAGTACTGCATAAATCATTTCAGAAAATAGAAAAGAAATCTTCATAAATTATTTTATTAATAGCAAATAGGGTTGAGAATGTCATGTGTCAAGTTTTGAAGAGTCCTATAACCTTTATATTATTAAAAGAAAAGAAAAAGATTTTGAATGAACTTACGTTTTCATCAGTAAGTGTTCATTTTAATTTTCAAACCTTGCACGTGCTCCTTGATTAACGAACCCTTTCATGGCATATCTTCTCCCCCATTTCTGATTGCCCTGGTCTCTTCTTTATGTGCCTTACGGAGAGCTTCAAAAAACAAACCTTGTCTGAACTTAAATTCTGATCACGCATCTCTCCCCCCCCCCCACCTCGGAAATAAAAGAAAAAATTGATTTATACATCTCAACATAGTTGACGGTTGTTTCTATTTTCAAGCTTGAAAGCCGTATGTGAAACAGCTGATCGCACCTGTAGCTGTGCCACTCAGCACACTCAGGATGACCGACTCCAGCAGCTGGTCACACTTGCCGCAGATGGTCGGACACTGGACCGTACCTTCCTCGGTGTCGCAGAATCCTGTTTGGGACATCTGCGATTGGCGATGGGGGAAATCGAAGTTATCAAGGAGGATAACCAAGTTAACCATCTGTGGCCTGATTCACATATCTCCTTCTATTCTCCAACCACTATCCGTTTCCGCTACCTACCTAGTCAAAAGATTTATCCAAAAATCATCTGAAATGATACGGCATAGTTGGTAAGATGAGATCCAAAGCTTAATCAACGCTAACTTGGATGTTGAGCTCGCCTTGGTTGTCAGGAAAAAGGCCGCTATTACAGAGCTAGTGTTTTTCTTCCTTTCCTTCCACATATTTGACTTTCAAATTAAAATTGAGGTCTTTTTTAAGTTAACATTTTGGGCGTTTTGAAAAAAAAAATACACGAGGTTTTATTTGTTGATACATACTTTCGCTGACGCAAACAAATCTTGTTATTTTTTTAAAGACCTGAAGAGATTTCATAATATTAAGGTATAATTATAACATTATAATTGTAGGTTTTTTTTTTAATTTCTAACATTACTTGGAAGAAAAACACTCGCTTTTAATGCAATACTTATAGTTTTCATGTTAAGAAATTTACAGTGCTTAGAGTTTTCACCCACGATTGGACGCTCCTGTTTTAAAAAGGGCATAAGTGTTTTGCTCATATTTCAAATAAATATCATATGTTTTGCAATAATTTACCCCTTTTTACAGAAAGTATAATATATTATGTTGAAGATACTGACGCTCAATGTTCCACAGAGATCCGACGTGTCCTTACAGACATAGCTGTCGACTGCAGTACAGATGCCACACGTCCTGGGACACATGCTCACCGACTCACGGTCCAGACAGACGGCGTGGTCAGTCTGCAGAATAAGGAAAATAAATTTCCGTTGGTTCACAACAAAGTACGACGCATTAACCAATTTGACAAGCTGTTCCACGAGTTAAGGTTATAATTTGGGAGACTACATTTAAGTAGTCTAATCTGTTTTATATATTTTAGTTGGAAAAATAAAAAGAAATATGTCCAATCTTTAGCTTAAACATTCTTAACAAGCCATGAAGAACAATTTTTTTTTTCTGTAGGCTTCTATTGCATAGTTTAAAAAAAAATTATTCAAACTCTTGGGCCATTCATCAAAAAAGTCGGAATAAAGTTGAATCGAGCACTGCCAGAGCTGGTAACTGACCTTCAGACTTTGGCACAGTGCTAGATCGAAGGTATCTTCACAGGAGCCTCGCAGCTGCTGCCACAAGCCGGTGCTGTTCTCCACAGAGCTGGAGACAGGCAGAGTGGTGGGAGACACAGCATGCGCCATGTGGATGCCGAAGTGTGCAAATAGACACTCGTTAGTGGCACAACAGTCGTGGAAACAATGACGGTTGTTGGTGCTGTCGTATGCACTTGAATTCTTAGAAACACAAAGAAACACAAGCACCTCTGAAACGTTTTATTATTATTATTATTATTATTATTATTATTATTATTATTATTATTATTATTATTATTATTATTATTATTATTATTATTATTATTATTGATATTAATATTATTATTATTAATATTATTATTATTATTGGGGGTTTTTTTTTCGTTGTAAAACTTATTGTGGCGTTTATGATGATAAGAAATATATTATTAAAGTGATATCATGAGGATTTGCCAATGTCATAGAATTAGAGAAACAAATTGATCATGCCAGTAATGATAAAAATGTTATGATGATAATAATAATGGAGATGAACTCGTCAGTAATAGGATGATAATCATAATGATAATGGTTGTAACCATATAATCAAAGTTGAAATTCTCCGGAATACTCACCTTGAAATCATTGGGGCAGGGATGAGCACTCAAGCTCCTCTGGCAGGTCGGGTAGAGATGATCATCCAAGCACGCGCCGGAGAGCAGGTCTGCGCGGTCTATCTTCACCTGGAACCACGGCAGATTTCACTCAGGGTTATCTCTCTTTCTTTGATCTGGTCAGCCTTGGGGAGCACATGGCTTCGAATGCTATGAGATGACTGCCAGGATTTTTTTTTCTTTTTTTTTTTATGGGGGGGGGGGAGTATCTTTTTGTTCTACTATAGTTTTTGTAATCTGACTTTCTGATCTTGTACAAGCGATATTGCTTTTGAACTGCTTAAGATTGTTAGTGCAGAAGTTATTGCATGATGTGATAGCAATGAAATGAAAAAAAAAGTTCATTTCTATGCAAGTCTTAGATTTTGAAAACTAGAAAAGGAGTGGTTTCCTTACTGCCAAAACCGTTTTCTATTATTTGTTTAATGATAAAAGTGTCAAAAAATACTCTTCTGTTAGAATTGGATAATGTACCACTGCAGCTTCATAAAGATTTCAAAGATCCAGAACGGATGTAGACGCAGTTTAATTGAAGCATCCTAATTGGCTGATGGATTTCCTGTTGAAATCGAGATTTCCCACTGGATCTTTGCTTGAATGGTTTGGAAGGTGAAACTTATGTCGGGCAACTTGTCAATCAACTCAAATATCGATTAACGGGCTGTTTGACATCTCTTACGTCTGGATACGATTAAAGCAAAGGCTTTCAGTTAAAGCAGTGGCATGATGTCATAATTATTATCCTACTGAATGTCAAATGAAAATGTAAACTTTTTCTATTCAAGAGTGAAAATATTTAAAATACCAAAGTCAAAATGAAGTAAAGGGTGCTGGTTCAACCGTTGCCTTTTGCAAGAAAGTCCTTCAGAGTTTTTAAAACAAAAATTGTAGATCAGGGCTCATCGCTTTATTGTTTTTCTCTTTAGGTTTTTTAAATCTCTAGATGTTTTTCCCGACATCAATTTTCTTTAGATAAATATAACAGTGCATGAAACATCCTAAGTGTGTATTGATCTTTGAAATTCTGTAAGGCGTCATCTAGAAATTATTACTTTAAAAAAATACATTGTCGAAATAACCATAATGCTTGGTTCGAAAATAAAAATCCCTTAGATCCTAATTACTGTAGGACATTATTTCAGCGTCAATTTTTGAAGGTGATTGCGCACGCTTCAGGTCGACTCCATTTTTTTTTGCCTGCAGTTTTTTTATTCATAGCATATGCACAACTAAGGTATAATTGTAAATAAATGAAATATTTGTCTTTTATTATATTTTGGTTCCAAAATACTTTAGGTGTTATTTCAAAGTGAAAAAAAATGTTTATCTAATTTTAGTATTTTTTGGTCTAGGTATATCTTTGCTTTTTAAAGATTTTACAAATGATCTTAAAATATATTTCACAACTCTTGACTTACTAAAAGTTTTACATTTTACATTGTTTCACAAATTTCAACGTTTTGAGATTTTTCAGGTAATCAAAAGATCTAGTTTCTCTATAATTTCTCTAAAATACAGAAAATCTTGATTAAAAAAAATAAAGGTATTTGGTTGTTGTTGTTCTTTTTAATCTTACTAAGTTAGGCCTTTAATCAATCTATTTTATATATAAAAAATTTTTTTTTTTTAATCTTGTAAACCTCACCTGGCAAAATGTGTTTTCATTGCAGACCCTGCCATTGTGCATGCATGCTTTTATGTCATTCAGGTGACACCTCCCTGGACAGAACATGTTCTTGGAAGATACCAAATCCAGACGAACATAGTTTGTCAAGTTCGCGACGCAAACGCTACTTTCACAACATTCTTGACACACGCCTGCGTTTGGGAGTATAAAGCGGGTAAGAATACTGATTCGATGAAAGGAAGAAGAAAAAGAGAACTAAACGAGAAAGACAGGAAGAGAGAGAGAGAGAGAGAGAGAGAGAGAGAGAGAGAGAAAGAGAGAGGAAGAGAGAAAAGAGAGAGAGAGACAGAGAGAGAGAGAGAAAGAGAGAGAAAGTGGGAAAGGAGAGAGTGAGAGAGAAAAGGAAAGGGAGAGAGGTTGAGAAAGGAGAGTAAGGGAGAAGTGGAAAAAATATAATTCCTTCATCACAAAATGCATATGAAAAAGCAAACCGAAAGGTTATGGACAGAGGAAAAAGCAAATTAATGCACAAACCACAATCAAAATGAAATTGCCCCTAAAGCTTATTCAAAAAAACTCAGATTAGATGACCTGACAAAGCTAATCATATCTTACTAATTTTCCCTATAAAAAATTAGAAAGGTTTTCCCAAAGTAAACAATATCACGCGTGACAGTTGGTCCACCTCTGTCCACATGATATCCTCCCTCCTCGCAGGGCAGTGGATGACCGCGCAGTCCGTGCTCGCAGGTTGCCCGGGTTTTGCAGAACATGTGCGGAATGTGGCGCTCAGTGCTAGGACCGTACCTGATCTGGCAAACCTGGCCTGGACACAGAAAAGCGGACAGTTGAAAGAATATCAGTCGGCGAGCTCATGGTTGTTTGAATCTTTTTTTTTTTTGTATAAAGGGTAATAAACATGGCAAAAAAGTGTCTAGAGAGTATAGTGGGTAGGCTAGGTAAAATATCATAAAAATTTCTAATCCTGCCGGTGTATAAATGTTGAAATGTCAAATATTGCCAAATGCCCTCACCTGACGCACTCACACAATATTCTTTATTAGTTTACCGATATCTTTCATAAGACAGCAACACGTTTTTTTAATGACATTATACCAAATGCCATTACAGCAACAAATATAAATTCATGATGGTCATTGGGAAATGTCAATATCTGCCATGTAAAAGAAAGTCTGTCTTAATTTCCAGGGCCAGACCTAATATGATAAAGACTTCCAGGTTAAATCATGTCAAGCCTTTCCTAGCCAGCGTTTCGGCATGGGAGGAAGGATGAATTTCAAAACCTCTTCAACCTCACAAAACCTCTTCAACCTCACAAAACCTCTTCAACATCACAAAACCTCTTCGACCTCACAAAACCTCTTCAACCTCACAAAACCTCCTCAACCTCACACAACCTCTTCAACCTCACACAACCTCTTCAACCTCACACAACCTCACACAACCTCTTCAACCTCACACAACCTCTTCAACCTCACACAACCTTAACCTGGCTCGAATCAATGAAGAAGGGCAGCCTTTAACATAGAGAGGTTTGCAAGCCAAATAGTACGAGAAATCTTTAACATAGAGAGGTTTGCAAGCCAAATAGTACGAGAAATCTTTAACATAGAGAGGTTTGCAAGCCAAATAGTACGAGAAATCTTTAACATAGAGAGGTTTGCAAGCCAAATAGTACGAGAAATCTTTAACATAGAGAGGTTTGCAAGCCAAATAGTACGAGAAATCTTTAACATAGAGAGGTTTGCAAGCCAAATAGTACGAGAAACGGTTAAACACTAGAAATTCACTTATGTGATTAAAAAAAAACCTGTAGAATAAATGTTTTAAGATTGCGAACATTTTTATTTTATCATTATTATTCGTCTTACCAGCAGCGCATTTCACTGGATGTTGCAAACATAAAGGGAAGTTATCACGTGTGGTGTCATCACACCGGAAACACGTCACACCCTCGTCATCTGGGTGAAGCTGCCCACAAGCTGATGCCACTGTTAACAGAGACGCGAGGGTCATACATATATCAAACATATTAAACTAAATAATTTGCTCCCTTAATTTTCAAAAGGTTCTCGGCAACTTCTATTGTAACTGTATCAATCTCTTGTTTGAATCGTTTACCTTTATTTTGTGATTTGGTTGATTCATACAACTTTTGGTGTTATATTTTGTTTTCAACTGCTTTGTAATATAATTACATCAAATTCTTTAATTAGCAACCTATAACAGTAGATATCAATATTTACAATTCAAAGTTATTATTCAACCATACTACATGGTAAACCACACTTTCTTGATGGAATAATCAAAAGTAATCGTATTTGATTCAGTTCCAACGGAGAATCAACAATGGTTTAGGTTGAAAAAAGCAAAGTGTTGCACGATTGATGAAAAGGTGAGTCAACACAGAAGTAGCACCGTGCCAAAAAAAAAAAAAAAGAAAAAACCGAATGCCTTCATCAAAAAAAATTCCTTCTTTAAAATACTAGCCTTGTTTGAACATTGTCACTCTAACTGAGGCTTATAAAACGCATCTTTTACCTGTCACTAAATGTCAAGCAGATTCCTTTTTGGACTTTCAAATCGGCATTTTTTAAACTACTTTCGTGTTAGTTAAACAACTGCTGTGCAAACTTTACGCTCGTCTTTATCAATATTTTACACAAAATGGCGAGAAGTGAATTCGGAATATTTTCTCTTTTTGGAAGTTATGGCCCTTTTAAGGGAAATAGATTTTGATTCGAGTTTTAGTAAAACATTAATCTTCCTTATAACTTAAAAAATGTAAGATGAAAACTTTTTTGTTTTTATTTCCGTTTTGTGCAGTTCTATGAATTTTAATTTCAACAATAACTGAAGACGATGTAGAGTTCTAAAACCATTTATGAATTATTTAATACTTTAGCTGTTGGCATAGCAACCGCCACTGATATTTGTGTCGAAGATTACAAACTGTGTTGATCTTTTGCAAATGATGGTACATGAGTCACCCCTTATAAAACAAAACATGAAAGTAAAATCCTTTAAGCTTCAACTTTCTCCCCTCTCACACTCTTTTTTTAAATTTTTAACCAATTAATATTCCATTGGGAGTCAACTCCGAAGAAAATCTAGCAAAGCTTATTAAGGTAACTTTAAAAGGAGACAAGGAACGCTTACGTTATAAGTTTATGCTTATGCAATTTCAAAAAATTTCAAACCTGGACCCCAAGTTAAACATAAACAAACCATTCCTCTACCTAGTAAGAGAAGTGTAAGAACTCGGTGTGAATCCATGGTCAGATCGTTCCCTTAGGATGCAGCACACTGACTTACTGAGGTAGCTCGGTCGGTCCAGTCAGAGCTGCTATCTGGCGTCAGTTGGACTGAAAGCTCGGAATTAAGTTACCTAATGCTGTAGATTATAGCAGGAAAGAATGTCATTCAAGTTTAGAAACATTACTCTATTCCTGGTAAGTCCAGGCTGTCTGCTGTGTATTTTGCTAACATATAAAACTGCAACAGTACCAGTTTGATTTTAAGAGCATCTCCAGAGTACTGTATATATATATATATATATATATATATATATATATATATATATATATACAGAATATATAAAAGTTCACTGGAAATAAACTGGGGAAAAGATTAATTTGTCCTTTCCCAAAATATTTTATAAATCCCCTGAAAAAACAATCATGAAAATCCAATGTCAGAACGATCAAAATGTGCGTGGATTCACAGATGTCCATTTATTCGTACCTTCATTATAATTAAGATCTAATACTGCGGTAAGACTTCACAAAATTTGCTACTCCTTATTGGCACGGGTCGTACTTCATATCATATCAAAAGCATTCAATTTGCAATCATCTTCAAATTATATCACATTTATGTCTAGAGGGTGAAGAGGACAAAGTCATAGAAAAACACTGGAAAAGATAAACTATTGTACTAGGTTGAAGTTAAAATCAGATTCTTACTCTTTGTATTTTCTTTAATGAAGGAAACACTACGGCAATGTACGGTTGTCGTCGGACTGTTAGATTTACACGGTTTAAGAAGTTACAGTGAGAAGTGATTATAACAAATAGAAATAAGAAAACATCGCCAAGCCAGGATTCAACACCTGAGAGCTTCGCACAAAATCTGGATGATTGAATAAATCTGTCGAGAGAATTTAAGGACTGAAAAAAAAATATTCACTGCAAAAAAAGTTGTCCATCTCAGAGGTACAGCCATATCTCCTGAGCTACCGCTACTCAAGGGAAATGCTCTAAAACGTAACATTCATTTATTGAAAGTATTTGTCAAGGCGATATGAAGTACAAAAACGACACCAAAAACCTAAATCAGAAAAAGAAAGACCATTTGGGTTAGAACCAGAGATCTCTACCAGCCGCAAATGATATCCTAATTGTATGCAAATTGCACATTATACGACTCTTTCTTAGTCTGTTTAGAAATTGCAACAGCCAAAACTTACACATTCAGACAAGGAGATAACATTCTATAGAAGGGATGTAACTCAAGTTTTCAAGTTGGCCAAGTTTCAAATCTTCGGCCTCTGACAAAGAATCATCTAAGGGTTACATGGGCACGCCCAATAACTACTCTACTGTCCGACAAATATAGAAACCGCATTACACGGCCCCTAGTTTGTTGTTAGTTCTGCCAACTCAACATGTAAAAAGATATAAATATTATTACAAGTTTGAATAGACCATACCCAATCTTATTCAGAACACAAGTGGTAATAAAAATCCTTCATCCTTAAAATTTGTGTATGCAATATCCCTAAATAAGAAACGTACAAAGGTCATTATAAAGTTTTGTAAATATTGCAATGCGCATAAATTTATAGTAACGAGTCAGCCTGCTGTTTAAAACTTATCTATCTGTAAAGAAACAAATATTTTTTCTGTGCTAAAAGCTCAGTAGCCTACATTCAAACTAGTAGGAACTGTTACTGAGGTCAAAGGTAGGACAGAGGCCTGTCTCTCAGTTTATTTGTCACAATGATGCCGAGTTTAATTGTGGTTTGGAGTGAGGACAGTCGGGTAAGACACAAGAAAAGACCGACGTTATTATGACCAAAGTGAAACAGTTTCTTTAGCCTAAATGGGGGCCATTGAGCCAAGGGTGGCATTATGTTAGAAGTTTTGTCTAAGGGAGGATGGTCTGATAAGGATGTTGTCTTGAGGTCCACTGAAGAGGATGGGGTGTAGAGACAAACTAGGAGGTCATCACACACCTAAATGGGTCGGTCCTGCGCCCTAAAGTCAATCCTTCCCATCATGTGCACCTTGTGAAAGTTGTTGAGATTAATGGATATTGCAGACTAAAACTAAATTTTGAGTAACTGTTGTGTAGAGAGGGCATAATCCTCCTGCACCCTTACACCAGGGCTGTTTCCTCTACTTGGAGATCGATAGAATTAACTTCTTTTTCTACTTTTACTGCTGCTGTTACTTCTTCATATCTATCTTGGTCTCTGGTCTATCACACAACTTTTGTTGAAAAAAATACCCACCTTTTTCAATTGGAAAAAACTTAGAAGACACGTTATGATACCTATTGTAAAATTTTTCAGACATCTAAGTATGACCTATAGCTATATTCTCCTATAATATAGTGAACTGTACCAGTCATAATGCCATGTACCTAACTGCGGGGTTTTTGCTACTCCTTGTCACTGACAGTAGGACATTAGGCCATAGTCTTGCCTGTCGCAAAATTCCTGGGACGGCTGAACATTTTGAGAGAATCCAAGGACTACTTTATGTGTGCATAGTAGTCTTTGAGAGAATCATATTTCGGTTGAAAAGGTAACTGTACTCTGAACGTATTTCCTCACTTATGCACTCTTAATAAAAAACGCGCAATGCATTCTTCTTAGGGGACAAGCAAATGATAAGGCGAAGATAGTACTGAGATATACATCTTCCAAGTTATTCAAATGAGAAGTGGAATAGGCCATCAGATGGATATCAAATTTAAAATAATTTAGAATAAAAAAATTATTTCAAGAAGCCTATAAATAATTATTTAATGCAAAATGAAGTTTAAACATAAACCACATTCGGTGCTTTATTATTAAGTCAAACATTGCCTAACTGGCATAGAAACAATAGTTCTTACTAATTTCAAGAAATTTACCAAAGCTCTCTTTCTAAATGTCCACACAAGTTGAAAACATAAGAAAAATCACTTTCGAAGATAATCGCAGTCCATGCTCCCAAGAACACTTATTGTATGGTACGTCAATACACATGACGTAAACCGTGCTACTAATATAAGCGGAATGAAGCCAGTTGTCCAATTCTATATCTAGCATCACTTAAGTTTGGCTATAAACTAAGCCAAAATTATTTTGAAGATCGTGGTTAAAAGAATAAATATATCAGTCACAATCTGAGATAGTGAGCTATGTCATAGTCCGAGTTGCGTAGTAGTAAACAACAAGATACGACATCTGTTATAACTGTAGAACCATGTAAATTAGTGTTCAAATGTAAAATGATGTAACCTACAGATATTCCTCTTAGTATAGAAAAAAAAGTCTTCATCACTCTTCTGTTTGAAGTGGCACACCGGTCTGTCATCTCCCCAGTACTCGCTGGGTATGTTGAAGTGGCACACCGGTCTGTCATCTCCCCAGCACTCGCTGGGTATGTTGAAGTGGCACACCGGTCTGTCATCTCCCCAGTACTCGCTGGGTATGTTGAAGTGGCACACCGGTCTGTCATCTCCCCAGTACTCGCTGGGTATGTTGAAGTGGCACACCGGTCTGTCATCTCCCCAGTACTCGCTGGGTATGTTGAAGTGGCACACCGGTCTGTCATCTCCCCAGCACTCGCTGGGTATGTTGAAGTGGCACACCGGTCTGTCATCTCCCCAGCACTCGCTGGGTATGTTGAAGTGGCACACCGGTCTGTCATCTCCCCAGCACTCGCTGGGTATGTTGAAGTGGCACACCGGTCTGTCATCTCCCCAGCACTCGCTGGGTATGTTGAAGTGGCACACCGGTCTGTCATCTCCCCAGCACTCGCTGGGTATGTTGAAGTGGCACACCGGTCTGTCATCTCCCCAGCACTCGCTGGGTATGTTGAAGTGGCACACCGGTCTGTCATCTCCCCAGCACTCGCTGGGTATGTTGAAGTGGCACACCGGTCTGTCATCTCCCCAGCACTCGCTGGGTATGCTTGCCAGGCGTTCTTAAAAAATCAACGAATGAAAAATGTAGCGGATAAAATCGCAGTCGCGTTCAGCAAAACATTATTTGTTGAAAATAGAATTTATGAGGGATTAAACCTTTTCTTTCTATCTCTTCAATTCTAGAAATTTCTTTTACTCGACAAAGGAAGAAATGGAAAGAAAGAAATTTCAGTGAAAACGTTGTTGATCAAAGACGTACACGACCAAAAAAAAAATTTGTTTCGTTTGTAAGATGATCTGAATTTAAAGATATGAACAGGCTTATGACTATTATAAAAAGGTTATTTACCTTTAATACAGTCTATATTAAGCATGTACTTCGCACCATGAAACTCACTGTTATTTCCAGTCTGGTTCTACACGTGCTTGATATGAGTACTAATGAAAAAAAGTGGAAGTGGAGACTTCTTCTGTAGAGAACTCCCCTCTCCACTCCACCCCCCCACACACACACACCAAACTGATGACTGAAACTTGAAGTCGTAGTAGAACATTTTCTACAGTCTACCTATTTTGTTTGCGAGGCTTATTCTCTGTCATTTGAAAAAAATCATTTTATTCCATCTCATTTTTTTTATCTTTATTGGGAAATGTTTTATTTTAACGTATTCGAACTCAACCTAGCATAACTTAGTTGATCTTTGTCTCCTGGTCCTAGGTGTGTGGCTCTCTAGATGTTAGATTTTATCTATGTTGAGATAAAGTGCAAGATCTTTCTAAAGGGCGTAGACTTAAGTTTCGTAACCTGCCGGCAAACTAAGATGTAGATCAAATTCTGTTTAATGTTTTTATTTTTTTTTATTTTTTTTTTGGTGTGTGTGTGGGTGTGTGTGCTATTCTCAAAACTCTATATGAGATGCTAAGACATCATTAGGGCATGTTAATTTAATATTGATCTGTTGTTTGGCAGTCTCTACCACACAATTATATTAAAAGACTGCCGGCCAAACAAGAGAGAGATAACGATATTTAACGTGACTTACAATTTTTGATACAAAGCTTATCAGTTTCTTTCATTCTTCATCCTACTTTTTTTTTACATTTTATTTAGAAAACACCGCGGCTGCAGAGGTACGTGGATATGTTTGAGAGAAATATCAATTGATCTCTTCTTGGCTTAGAGTCTTAGGCACTGAATCCTGCGCGGCCAAGAAAAAAAAGATTTTGCAAGACCAGCTCTACATTCTCGATAGCTCCAGGTCAAGCTGCTTCCAGATTAACAGTTATTCTGTTATAAGCGAAGTATTGCTTCTTACAACATCAGTTTCGGTTCAGCAGATCATCCAGCACTGAAAAACATAGTTACATACATGTATGTGGAAAAACAATTAGCTATTATCCACTGAACGAATGTTATGTTAGATGCCGTCTCTAGACATCCACGATAAAAGTTATCTAGAGGTAGGCCTATCCCTTCACAATATATTTCAACAAAACACCTCTACACCTCATTGTTTTACAAAGGAAAAACATTCTGGGAAAATTTTGCATCGACCAACATCGTTAAATAAGTTCATCTTTTCAAGTTGATTGCTTGTTTGCGGTAAGATCCAGAATCTAGATCTAATTTTGAGTACTAGATGCAGCTCTTAGCCGTCATTATGGCAAAGAGTCTTTTTACCGACAAATCGCAGAGAATGACACAGAAAACGATTGGTGGATGACTAAAGAGGTCAGGTCAGCCAACATTATAACATTTTAGTAAATCCAATTTTTTAAGTCCCAATGTTCTTAAAATGCACATTCATGAAACATGGTATTTCTTGAACATTCTATCTTTATTCTTCGGATTTTTTAGCTAAATCATATTTTATTTATAGTAGGTATTCCAAACTGAGCTGTTAGCCGACTGGAAAATGGTCGGCCGGGCATGAAAAACGTAGATCTAGGGTAAGCCGGGGCAAGTTGTAACACTTTTTCTAAAAGACCATAAGCGCGGGTGTATATGAGATATAAGTTTACAACTATGTTAAATACAGAAAGCCTAGTGACACGCACGTTTAAAATACGTTTCAGACAATTTGGAACATTATTTTACGAACCACGCCACATGTCTTCTCTTCTGCCCTCTGTTACAACTTACCCCATGACTGGGGCATGTTGTAACAGACCCTGGGGCACATTGAAACAGTATAGTAACAGTTAAACGTAACATTAAAATAAGCCAAAATGTCATTTTTGTGTGAAAGGAAGGAATATTTTATTTATACTGATTGAAAGGTTAGAAAGGATATTTTTTTAAGCAGATAGACAGTTCTGACATATGTAAAGAAGAGTCCTGGATCCGATGTCTGTGCAGTCTTCATGTGCCCAAAAGTTACAGCCAGAGCACTGGACCCATTTTTCTCCACTACGACTGTCATGAAAATGCTCGGTGCAGACCAAACAGATGTTCTCTTCTTCGTCGTCAAAGTCAGACGAAGAAACTGGTGACGCTTGTCGTTTCCTAGGCTGTGCTTTTCCTACACGCTTATGACTCTTTGGCTGCCCGGTATTAGTTGACCTCGCCGTTCTCGATGTTCTGGGCTTCTTGGCCTTGTTCAATTCAAGCTGTCTTTTGACAGGACTGTCAGTTAGGATGGCACTTTTCCTCCTGCGTCTGTCGTTACCATTGCCATTATTAGCTGCCCTAACTGCTTGAGGAAAGGGCATAACCAGCTCTGGGGAGAAAGCGCCCTGGCTGGTCGGACATCTTGACCGGGTGGCAGGAGTTGATGCTGATGGGCCAGCAGGCAGACCACTTGGTCCTGGGGCACTAGGCAGGCCACTTGGACCTGGGACAGTTGACAGACCACTTGGAACTGGGGCAGCAGGTGGGCCACTCGGACCTTTGGCAGCAGGTGGGCCACTCGGTCCTGGGGCAGCAGGTGGTGGGCCACTCGGACCTGGGGCAGAAGGTGGTGGGCCACTCGGTCCTGGGGCAGCATGTGGGCCACTTGGTCCTGGGGCAGAAGGTGGTGGGCCACTCGGTCCTGGGGCAGCAGGTGGGCCACTCGGATCTGATGAAGAGCCTGATGGTATCAGCGGACGCTTGGTTACCAAAGAGGCTGCGAAGTCCCTGTCTGTAAAAACGTGCCGATTCATGGGCCATATTCCAGTACACCGGAAAGACTCAATCAAGTTGTGCTGTGTCGTAGCTCGGGGAAGCTCACTGCCAGCAATGCCAGGGATATCGTAGATGCTCAGGGATTTCCCTGGGTTCTCCCTGGTCCAAGCGTGGCATCGACTGGTGACATAGGTCTTTAGCGGGCCGTAAACCACCCTGTCTAGGGGCTGCAGCTTGTGTGAGCAATGTGGTGGAAGTGACAGGAGGGTGATGTTATGTTCACGGCACAGGTCGATGGCTGGTATGGACAAGTGGGACACGTGGTTGTCCAAAATTAGAAGTATTGGAGAATCTTGTGAGGGTCTTGTGAATTTGATGAAATGTTCCACATAGCTCTGCCAATCCTCCTCTTTGATCCAACCGGATCCATTTGCCCTTCCGATTGATCCAGGTGGACCTCCTCGGATAAAATGGTCCCTGTATGTCTTCCTCGGGAAAATGAACATAGGAGGCACAGAATTCCCTATGGCATTTATGGCACAGACTAGTGTCACCAGAGTCCCCCTTTCGGCTGACACGACTCGACCTACTGACCTTGTTCCCGTTTTTGCCACCACTCTTGATGACTTCGGAACTGTTGACATACCTGTCTCATCGACATTGTATATTTGATGAGGCCCGAAGTTCTGCCTAGACAAAACGTTTTCCAAGTTGTCAAAGAAAAGGTCGACAGCTGGTTTGTTAAAGCCGATAGCTCGCCCTAAGCTGGTATTCTCAGCTTTTCGAAGTGAGAACTGGTAGCGCTCTCTAAAACCAGAAAACCAGTCTTCTCCAGCTTGCCGGTTCTCGCTCCATGAAGGGGACATCCTGATAGCGAACTTTTCCCCACACTGATAAGCAAGCTGCCTTACTTCTACAGGTGTCAGGCCGTAGCGTAGTTCTGCAGACCAGGTCACGTACCGTGCAAGTTCCTGTTCCTGATGCTGGCTAAAAACTTGTGCATGTTTGCTGTAACCCATGCAAGGTGCCTCTCCCTGCTCCCGCTTCTTTAACCTCCGATGCAGACTCACATGACAAAGCCCATGGTCCTTTGCAGCTTGTCTAATGGTTTTGCCACTGTCTACCTCCTGCATTGCTGTATTGTACAATTCCTGTGGCACTTCAGCTCGCTCAGTTTAACTTTGATAATTCCTCACCATTTTTGCGAATCTGTAAAAGATAAAAAGATAACATAAAATGAAAATATGCCAAGAACCTACAGTCACAAAAAGCTATCCCATAACAGTAACGACAAGGAAGCGTTTAGTTTACAAAATAGTGCTTTTATATTCTTAGTTTTAGTCATAATTTAGAAGCCATTGTGCAGTATTCTCTAATCAAAATAATGATCAATACACTTCCCCCCTTACAACCGTCAAAAAATGTGAATAAATTAAACTGGGGTAAGTTGTAACAGTGTTACAATGTGCCCCCGGCGTACTGTTACAACCTGCCCCACCCATGGTTCCTGTTGTTTTCATTGTAAAATGCCCTTCCCATTCAACCCTTCAGACTAGATGCCTATGAATGCCATTGATAAAAGCTTAAAGAATCATACAAAATTATAAACGGGTTAAGTTTAAGTCAATTTGTTAGTACATGAACAAATATTAGTCGAAACTATAAAATTACTCACCGGTGCTTGAAAATGAGTTCAGCAGACAACTTTTTTCCGAACGTACGCAATGGCCGCCAAAATACAGAGAGGGAAGCTTCGTTGCAAAAACCATTCGGTCAATAAGTTTTGGCGGTGTAGAACTAAATTTTCGCCCCAAGCCATGTCTGTTACAACTTACCCCGTGTTACAACCTGCCCCAGGTTACCCTACACTACTACTACTTCGACTACTTCTACTATTATTACAACTGTTGCTATTTATAAGCATTAAAAGGCTGTAAAAGCCTTGGCTGAAGTATTGTAACCTAATTTTAAATAAAATAAATGCATTTTTTAATTGATAGTTTCTGAAGGGCAGCTTTTTGTTTTTAAAGAACATTTCATTCAGGATTTTCTTACAAATTTACCTTTTATTAAGTATTCAGGTTGAAACTTTTCATTTTAATCAAACTGTAAATTTAGGGATTATGGATCGAAATTTAGAGTGCGTGTGAATTTATAAGTTTCTTCTTAAAAAATTACCATTATTTTTTTTATAATCGATCGTGATTTTAGTCTGAGAATAACTAGATTTTTTTTCAAATCTATAAAAATCTCGATGCAACTGATAGTGTAACGTAGTTTACTTCTCGTCTTCCCTAATATTTAATCACTATGTTTCTCCAGCCCCCCCCTCCTTTCATTCCTTTCTTCTCTCTCTCTCTCTCTCTCTCTCTTTCTCTATCTATCTGTCTCACTCGCATTCTCTATTATACATATTACCTTCTCTTATCGTCTATCTAGCCATCGATCATAATTTTTTTTTCTCTTTATGATTTTGATTGACTGTCTATAAAAATTTTCGCTATTACTTGATGCAATTTGATGGCCATTTACACATTTTTTTAAGAATCTTGTCTTGATTTTGTTTTCGTTCATAAAAAGTCCCGTTTTATGAATACAACATTCATGTCTTTCTACTACACTTAACTGCATGACAATTTTTAATTTCAAGTTTGAAACAATCTGAAAATAAGCAAAATTTAAACGACATTTTCTTTACATTTAATAGAGCCTTTATTAATTAAGCCTTTAGAACCTTGTGCCCTTTACGTGTAAGGCTGTGGCCAAGGTGCCCGCTATTCAGCTAGCGAGTTGATTTTCTTCCACCCTAAACGCGTATGGTGGTCGTGAGGCCATGCGCGGATACCGCCCGCCTGCTTTAGGCGAGTGAATTTTCTTCGGCCCTAAACGCGTAATCGGCGGCCTTGGCCATACGCGGAAAGCGAATCATTTTATCGAGAGCTATTCGCGCAAGTCCAGTTTTAAGGCAAATTCTTTTATCAAACATGTCATTAGGTCACCTACTGAATTATAATGACAAGTTTCATCAAAGTTACTATTTTCATAACGATAAAGTAAAAATCAAGCAATTTAGAGTTTTTTTTCCACTCTAGCTCGAAACTAAAAAACTGTTCCATACTCGGATAGGGAACAGCACCGACGTTATATTGCTTACGATATGACTTCTGTCACAATTGTAATCAGTATTAGGGATATCTTGTAAACCATAGTGATTCTAACTTCCAGGTTGATCCAATCAGTTGAGTAGATACACGATGAGATCGTCAGCCCAAATACATGAAGAAATCACCTAGCATGAATGATGAACTGAATATCCTCAGGGACACTTTAAACCATGAGGCCTAGCTGGATTATCTGGTGTGATATGGATCCATGTGTTTGTCAAACATCACAAGTTTAAGCTTCTCTGAGTTGTGCCTTTAAATGGCTTTCCACATTTTGTTACACATGGAAGCAACCTGAAATTTCAAAAACGCCCCCAGTTTGGACATAACTACATATTTTTCCATTTTCAATCAAGTATTAATTGTCAGACATGATCCCTGATTGAGAAGAAGGTTGTCCCCTCTACATCGAGCAGTGACTTGGTCAAACTAATGTGTTTCGAATCTTGCTCCTTGTGCCGTCACTGATCTTGGTGTTTCATGATCCTCAGATTATTCTATCGTGGTGTCGCCATCTGATCCACCATTCTCTCACCCTCGCCGTGCATCTTGAGTATATATCTCTTTATTGGTTTTTAGGAGTTATATAATTATAGGTGCTAAGAGGTTGCTAGTCCACAAGGCCCCGAATCGAGTCTGTCCCATTGTCAACTATCTTTCCAGGAGTCTTTCAATCTCTCCCTCTGACCTATTCCCTGAAGTCACGTACATGCCATGCAGTATTCATATACCCATCTGAAAGCTAGATGGCCGTAATCATTCAGAAAAGAAACCTCCTTTGTTGGCCGTAACATTCAAAGTGGATCAGACCACTTTTAGGTCATTACTCCTAGGTGCGAGCCCGCTACATTCATTTGCATTGATTAAGATTCGAACACATATGGTTTGGACTCTAATATGGGCTGTAACATTTTCTGTCAACAGAATTGCCGGTTATATAATAATATATTGTAGTCCCTAATCTCAAGTAGAACACTGATGGCAACGCAATAAATACCAAAGTAACTGACAAAACTTGAACAAACATTAGGGGACAGATTCCAGTTGATTGAGAGAATCAATCCCATTGGTTAAAAACTCTTGTATTCTCTTCAGCCTGCTGTGCGTGAAAGAGTGTTGAAGATCAAACTCTAGGAAGTCAAAAGAAGCGGGATAATGTTCAGCTCAGATACCCCAATACTTCCTCTTTGTTAGATGACAGGATAAACTCGCCATAAACCGAGTATCGATGGCGCTGGGTTACACTGGCATAGTTTGAATGCCCTGAAACAACCATCTTCGAAGTCATGGCTGCACTTGATATACAACGGCTTATCAATCATCTAAAAAAATTGGCAAATTTTTATGTGGTCTGTCGATACTGGTGGGTCGGACTTTCTGTCCTTCAAATGTGTCTGCTAGTGGGATACAGACACTAACCAGACAAGTCAAAGTGAGACAAAGTTATCTGGCTATTCCAGCGAGAAGAGAGGCAGTGAAGTACATGAGACAGCTCAAGACCATAGAGCAAACCACAAGGAATTAGGGATTTGTCTAACAAAAAAGCACACTTGCATCCTTATAAATACAGTTCAAGAAAACCCTGCCCCTCTTAGATTTCTCGCTGTTGAGCTATGCTAGTCACATGAAGCTTACTGTATCATTCCAAAAAACGCTCGTCTTCTTGATCGTTCAACTAGAAGTTTCCAATCTTACATTCTCAAATCTCAAATGAGATTTTTAAAAGTAAACTCTGGGTTTTTTGAAATAACACAAAGAGAAACTCTTATAAAGTGTTACTTGAGTGCAATGCTCTCAGACAGCATAGCAGGTTAAGGATTTAAGAACCAACGAAAATAAAGATGTTAATTCTTCCACAAAACTCTTCAAAATTCATGTGTACTGTTTGTCCTGATACTTTATGTTTCCATGGTTTAGCTATCTGCTTTAAAATCAACGTTCTGCCTCAAAGACGGAATGTCAGGAATTAATTCAGATATGACAAGAAATTTCTTTGATGAAACTCATCTATGATCTTGATAAGTTAAAGACTCTCAATGAATTCACTAATACACTTGTTATGGGTGAGAAGCACTGAACCTTCATAACTTTCAAGCCAAATGATTTTAGTTTAAACGTTTGAACAGGCTGTTCTTAAAATTGACTGAGGAGAACTTGCAATCTGTGAATTACTGTTAATTTCTTTTCTAGTTTTGTTATCATCATCATCATTTTTTCTAGTTATTTTTGTTTACCAATATCTTTGCTACTTTACTGGTCACAGGTAATGCTTTATTATTTGTTACTGACTTATTATACATCATTGCATCATAATAATATGCTTTTTCTACTTATTAGATTATAAAAATGAGCTTTGACCACACTTGGGTAAGACAAAAAGTTTTTAAAAAAAGGAGAAAAATGTTCACAAAATATATTTCTTCTAAATTAAATTTAAGGCAAAAGTCCGTAAAATGATTTTGAAGTGTAACAATTTTAATCTTAATAGAACACATGCTCCATTTCAATTATCAAATATTGGAAATGACCATTACCAAGAGCAATTCAACATTAAGATTTGCACATACATGTTGTAAATATGACAGTCATATATCTTCAAAAAATACACCCACAATCCAGAAGAAATTTAGAACACATTCTCATGTTAAAGAAGACAAGAAAGCAGCTGAAGACTTATGCAAGCAAAAACATCCTTTATCCTATGTTTATTTTTTTTTAACTTTACAGAAAAAGGGTTGAAAGTTTCCTGTCCATTAAAAGTACTAAAATATTAAACATTTAGAAAAAAATGGAATTCAAATCACTAATTGACTATGAACCAAACATAAAAAGTGAATATTTTCCTCATCAGAGTTTTAATAGTACACCATTAACATCACTGGCTAAACCCTTACTTAAAACTGTTGAAATGACAACAAGCCCTTTTCATATTGGCAGCACTTGAACAATAGTTTACATGAATACAATGATTTTACACTATAAACAATATCAAGTTTGAGGTAATACCAAAACAGTAGAACTTAACACTTTGCTATACTCCAATACACTATAGTTACTCAGCAAAGTAACTATAGAGTTATCTTTCTTTGATAATTTAAAACAAGAAGAATGAAGCACTTAATGGAAATAATAAATCTTTACTTTCACATATGTGGACAAACTGTAACCAATGGGGTTGTTATGGACCCATAAGACTTTAAACTAATGAATTGAATTCTCACTCACTTCAGTGATCAAATATAACTTCCCCCTTGAATTTACATGGGGTCCTTGAAGAAGAAAATAAGCGACATATTAAACATCAAAAGTTTGCAATAAGTTATCATGAGTTTTATAACGGAGTACAAAAAAACAAGACCAGTTTTTCATAGTACATTTTACTTTCTTACTAAATTTATATGAAATTTATGGCAAATTCATAATTAAGAAGAGGCAAGCCAAACTGATTCATTTCTTTTTGAGGAAAGAGGAGAGAGAGAGGCGGTTGGGAGAAGGGGGAGCATGATAAGATAATTTTAAATACTTCAAGTGATCTGAATTAACAAAGATAAATAGATATTTGGTTATGAAGGTCAGCAAATATCTTCAACTAAAGAGAGTTGATAAGATTCAAGAGGCTATTGAATAAAACAAATTAATTTGAGAAAGAAGCAAAAATGTACAACTACAATTTTTTCAAGGTCCAGTTTAAGGGGTAGCCTCCTCAATCACGTAAACAACTCGTGCACATATTGCCATCCTACTCAAAACAAACCAAATAGTATTCATCAATATTTGACTATAGATCCAATGGCACTGTCTCAAGTTTCTTCTATTTCAACAATATGTATATAGATTTGTGCCTTTCTTAGTGCAATCTAGATTTCAGCTCATATCCCTAGGCATTATCTGTATCATATAAGTTATTGAGTTGCAAGGTTCAGCAGTAAGGCAACTCTTCAAATTACTCACAATGACTTTCAAATAGAAAGTCACGTATGAAGCTCATAGTCATTGTAATGACTTACGTATTCTCTGTTAATCTTACTAGTAGTGCTGTGCTATGAATTGCACAATTCTCGTAACTATGAAAAGATTTCGAAAGGGGTTGCAACTGACATAAAGAAACAAAAAAATCTGATTTGAGCAGAATAATACAATATATACAACCTGAGTGAAAGTTCTCACCAGAAGTAAAATATTGAGAGAGGGGAGATTATTGGACATCAAACCTTTCACAAATTCATTATCTCTTTCAAAGAAGTTTGCAAGAAAAGCTGATTCAATTTTTCCTACACACCGCCACATATATAACGGGAGCTTGTGTTTCTGCTATACTTTGATTCAGAATTACAACTGCTTTGCTGTATTCTTTGTAATTTACCACGTCTGAATTTTCAAAAAAAATGTTTGAACCACTTTCATTTGAAAGAAAGTTACAATTAAAATCACAGCTGTTTCAAATTAATGATGATAATAATAATAATAATAATAATAATAATAATAATAATAGTAATAATAATAATAATAATAATAATAATAATAATAATAATAATAATAATAATAATAATAATAATAATAATAATAATAATAATAATAATAATAATAATAATAATAATAATAGAAATAGTAATGTCAAAATGATTTGATTTCAGGTTGGAAAAAAATATTGAAATCTTCCATGTTTTCATTAAAAAAAAAAACAACAACAAAAAAAAAAAAACCCAATAAGAAATCAAACAAACCATCAACAAAGAAGCAAAAAACAGATTGGACTGTAAGCTTTTACAGCTAACTCAAAATACAAAAATACATCTGTTACACAATTTTTTTAATCAAGGATCCAAGCGCATGCTGTTGATATATAAAGGAAAAGTAGTTATTCCTGTATTATCAGAAGACAACAAAGTTTAATGTAAAGAAAGCTTGCTAAGTATGTACTGTGGTCCAATATCTTAAAACATCAACCACTATTCACTTCAAAAGACATGTTTGAATTTATGAGATATTAATATTTATTTGACTGAAAAATTCAAATTGCTGGATATTACTTATCGATGCACTTATTTCTCTACAATTTGTACAAGCTTAATTCATAGTGACTAAGTTAACTATCTATTTTTTTGTTTGGACACTCTATCAAATTTGAGCTCTTCAAAAGAGAGAAATTTCATTTCATTAAAAAGTTAAAATCTACACAGAACACAACTACATCTTACAAAATACTGATGAAAACAGGACCAAGCTTTTGATTTTATCATCAGCATAAAATGTGGATTTGATGTTCAAATTCCTGACTGATCAACTCTTTGTGCTATGACTCTTAAATCTTCATATGCATTATGTATAACTTGTCATAGCAAGATAAATTATCAAGAAACAGAAATGAAACTAAATTTTCTCATTATGAGAAATCTCTCTAATCTAATGAACCCTGCAACATTCTTCTTTTTCATAAAATATTGCATCCAAGCCACAAAGATTAATTTTCTTTTTGTTTTACTGACAACCTCAGACATAGTTCATTCAAGTAGGACAACTACAAAAGAGTGATCTATGGCAATTTCTGCATACAAAAAAAAATCTCCTTTGGGCAGAAGACAGAAGAGCAAAAAAGATGAAAAGCAAAACTCATCCACCCATAGTAAGGATAATGAATTCTTAATGAAAACTTAACAGAAAAATTGCCTCTTCAAAGTTATTGATTGTCAAAGGTTCAAATTTTTGTAAATGGCAGTTAAATTTTCGGAACAAAAAAACCCCAATGTAATCAGTTTCCTTTTGGAGAAAAATTGTGAAACGAGCTCCTTCCCCAATGAAGACAAACATAGGAAAGTGACTTCAGTATCAATCTCTATATAGTATTCACCATCAAGGACCCAACAGGACGGAAGAAGAAGCATGCTTGGTTGTTTTATTTTTAGAATATTATTTGCCGCTTCAATGAAAAGAAAAAGAGTAAGATTGACCAATGTTGCAAAATCTGCAAAATCTTCACAAAGGAAATGTGTAGCCCAGAAGATAATAAACTTGATGACGCTAGCGACAAATAACAAGACTGCTTAAATCTGATTAGGAAGTACTCATTCGGCTAAAGAGAAGTAATAAGACATAGATAAACCCATACAAAATTAGAAAAGAAGTTTCTGCAAGCCGTGCTAATCTGTTGTCCCTTCTTACCCAAATCAATGACAAGTTTATGAGAAGAGTATTTCTTCGTGTAACTGTAAGCCTTTTTTTCTAAATTCAAGGCAACCAAATTCATTTTCTTTTAACTCCTTCACTCTTTTCTAAAATGAAAAAAAATTGTTTCAAGGCTTTGGATAATGTGAGACGATATCAGTTATAAAGATAAGGGAGAAAGATATCTGAAACTTAGATAACCTTCAAAGACACCAAGCTAAATTTTACTTTAAAATATCAACCAGCTCAAGGTAGAAAATTTTTATTAAATGGTTCTTTCATTAGCTATTCTTAAATTGAATTAATCTTTGAGAGATATTGCTACAAATCCACCCAAAACTATCAAATATATTCAACAAGAAAACAAATAAACATCTGTGTAAAAAGATAATTATATCTTCAAAACTTAGTTACCCATACTTAGAAACAAAACTTTTAATTCAGTATACATCTATCAACAATCTCTAAAAAAGCAAAACTTCTGTTAGGTGTCAGAAAAAAAACTTATACTTTTCCCATATCAAAAGATGAGGTTATATGATTGTTAAAAGGTCAGTCATCTCAACTCCTTTTATTTGAACTCAATTTGTGCATATATTATATGCTATTGATTTTCATTAAACATGTCTCTAATAAATAAAAAAAAAATCAGTGCTAGGATTGAAATATGTGATGTCTAATAAGCCAATGCGTTTTAGCTGTTTCTGATAACAAGTAAAGACAGTTAAGTGAAATTAGGCACAAAAAGGAGCCTCACAAATAACATATACTAAATGAGAGGAGAATATATGCAAATGTGGGCTTTCCATTTTTGATTTTCATGAAGAAATGAAAATGTACAATTGACCCTGGAAATTTTCCTTGCCGAAATGTATTCTTATACAATTGGTTTCAGAGCAAAGAAAATAGAACATTTCTATACAAATACTTTGACATAAAAAAAAAACTACTAGAGATATCCCTTATAACAGAGACCAGGCATCTATTGTAAAGAATATACTTTGTCTTACACTAAGGTTGTTGTTACACATCCTGCTGACTTCTCTACTAATCTGCCTGAGATCAAGCTAACTCAAAGAGACATTCAATTAAGTTTGAAAAGATCTCAATTAGTGGCATGAACTGATTACTCGCACACCTCTAGTCTTGTCCCATAATTATCATTTTTTCTTGCTTTGTTACTTTGGTTCTTCAAAGTTCATTCCAAACAACAACCTAAGTTAATCTTTCATACAGTTGTTAACCATCAGACATGCTATATAACTACGCAAATTCCAGAGCATCATGGCAAGAGACTTAAAAAAGCACATCCGATACAATGCCTATGTGTCACTTTGACCATCAAAGTGTAAACGCAAGGATAATCTTTGGCCAAGCTTGTACAAAATATTGTTTGTCCTGTGATGTGATGTTAGCTGGACAAAGGTAACCATAAAGGCATACATGGATGGTCTTGGACTTCATGATCAGACTATCATTTCTGAAATTTTTCCAGATCGACTTAATTACCTTTAACTTGTTTGCATGGGATATCCTGAGCTTACTTTGCTCTTTATTTGATGAGGACCTAGACTCAATCCCCAGATTTAGTTGTAAACTAGTTGATTGGATTTAGGAAAATATTAGCGGCAATGTGAATTGGCAAGACCTAAAATACTTTGTCCTATCTAAATTCGCTAAATACTATGTAAATTTTAGCATACTATTAAGTATATTGTACTTAATATCAACACATTTTGTCGTTCCTTAATATCTTTAGATCCTCTTGTGAAATGCCCAATTAAAAACAAAATGAATGACTAAGCCTACATGTCCAAAGGCTTATAGTTTTAATAATGTATGTTTAACTTGTGCATTTCTGGCTGAAACCAAAATTTTAGGGAAGAATTAAAAAAAAAAATTAAAAAAAAAAGAGCACCATTATCAGCAGAACATGAAAAATGTAAAGTGAGAACATATGGCAGGTAGCAAATCTAGGAAAAATTACATAAAAACACACAAAATCAGCTTTTAGTTTTCATAAAATCATCACTCTTTCTTTCAACCTTCTTGTATAACATAATGATACACCAGAAATGAGCATCAGCTGGTAAACACATGACAAATGACAAATTTAAGACATCTAAAATGACAATATGCAAAAAAAAGTTTTTAAATCAACCATAAATCATGCATCTTCCTTCTCTCTTTCAATATAATAATCAATCTGCAATGACATCTTCTGATAAACCCATAGCAAATGGAAAACTGACATGAAATAATGAAAATAGGCTCTAGCATGCAACTTTCACTCATGAGCCACTAAAGTTTTTTAAACTGTTTTTTATAACATTTAATTGTATTTAAATCAATAATGTGATTAATTAATATGAGAGAGTAGAAAATTCTTTCTGAGAGTTCATGCCATAGAATCCTCTAAAAGTAGAGCACTGTCTGGACCAGACCATTTTAGCAAGATGTGTCTTTGCTTTGGTTTCCATTTAAAATAAAAAAAAAGGTGAAAAGCATGGTTAAATTGAGGCTAAGTTATTGCAAGCCTTTCCTTCACAAGAATTAATTTCAAGAAGATTCCATTGGATAATTTTATAAATATTTCATCTCATTCGAAAGTCCTCTTAGAGGTCACACAAATAACATTAAATTCTAGCTAGTGATAGAGCAATTTCTGCTGCAAAGGCTGTCAGTATGTAGTCCTAAGGCGACCTCCACCTAGTATAAACTGCATGATGCGGTCTATGAGGAAGACTGCCACAATATCTCCAATAACTGTGCCCAATACAATGTTGCGGAACTGAAAAATTAAATGAATGAAAGTTTAAAACATATGCAATTCCTTTACTGCATTTTTGAGATCAGTTTTTATTTATTTGTCAGATTTATTCAAAGGATATCCACCCAAAGAATCTTTACGTCTTTCGTCCTACTTGTAGGACATACTTTTGTTTCTTTCATCCTCAATCATCTGAATTTTTATGTCCTTAAGTCTTGCTTCATCTGTCATAGCCTTCAAAAAGGTTGGTTGCTCTCTCTGTTAAGTGTTATCAATTTTTATTCTTTTTCAAAAGTTACATGAATATCTAAAAAAATTACATGTTTACAGGTGAAATGTCTCATGTTTTAAGCTCTTTTTCAAATCAAACAAGAGAGAAAATGTTCATTTTGTTCCATCTATGTGAACATTTTCATGCAAATACCTCGAGAGGGAGCTCCACTAGTTCAAACTGCTGCTGGACCTCTGGCACAATACCGCTGGCCAGGAGGAGAACAGCTGTGGCGGAGAATGCCAAGCTGTACACCAGAGGTTTGTTGTCTCGAAGACGCTCCATGAAGGGCTCTCCCTAAGGGAAGAGATTGAATGCTTGATTGTTTGAAAAACTCATGAAACTTGATCGGTGATCTCAAGTCTAACAACTGTATCTTATATACTCTTTCAAATTCAGTATCTTCAGTATTTTGAATTAAAGCAAGGGCAGAAAAAGGGAAATAGTATTAAAAAAAAAAAGGCTCAAATTCGTCCAAAGGTTCAAGGGGAGGTGCGCTAGTTGTCCCAGGGGGGAGTGAGCTGCGGGGAGTGGTGTCGCGACTATAGGAATTTTAGTGGGGCTGAACAAGGTCATCTTAACTAAATAAGACTAAATTTATTGACCCATTTTACTCTTTACTATGTTAGGTAGACAACATAAATGTATAGGTCATTTTTAAATTTGTCCAAAAGTGTATCATGAGCCAGAGAGCTGAAGCGATTGTGAAGTAAATAGTCACACTATTCATTATTGTGTCGTCATTATTATATAAAGAAATAGAATTATATTTTCATAAAATTTTAAATGTAGCTTAGTTTCACAGATGCTTTAATTTTCAAGTGAATTGTAAGCATGAATAACATCTAGATCACTCTATCAGTCTGGCAAAATTATGCGTCACAGAGACGATCATCACAATGTAAACTTATCTAGGTCACTGTATCAAGCCGATAGACAAGGACATCAAATTTTAAGGCTTGAGCCCCAACGCTGTTTAAAATTACACTGAAATGGCACCTAGCATTCTTCCTGACAAGGCTCAGCTTAAGTCAAGAAAAAGCGTTAATTGTATATGTGGGAACAAAAGAATTTTTGGGCTTAAGGGACAGACCAATGAAAAACCTTCTTACTTGCTTACAGCAGTGCCATTGTTATTTAGACGAGAGCTTGTAATAAGCATAGTAAAAATACTTCGACCAATTATTTTGCAAGATCGAGATATATATATTGAAGCCTTACATCGCATCGAAGGATTGCTGGGGATATCTTGTGTAGATCTATGAACCAAACGTGAGAACAATGAAGACATAGATCTAGCCCGCAATATTCAGTTCATGATGATGGTTATCATTCCTTTATATCTGCTTTTTGAAAATTAAGTGCATGAAATTGAAACTGAACAACCATTGTGCTCAAAATAATCCAATCAGCAAGGCGGGGCTGAGTCCTCAAGCACCAGGACTGAAGACGCCACTGGCTGTGGGTATTTCCAGACTTCATTTTTTCTATTTTTTTTTCAGCTTAAACTTTCTAATCCACTGCACAAATGGATAATCCAAAGTCCTTCTGCTAGCTATTCAATTTTCACCTCTCTTACTTTTTTTCTTTTAAAAAAAATAGCTTGTCATTTCCAGAACAGCATCTCCTTCCACAAATTTGCTTGGATTTTCCTGACAACTTCACAATTTGTTCGTTTTCCTAATACACAAAAATTGTCAGCAGAATTTTGAAAAATTGTTTTGGTCTGCTGTTATCCTCCTTTAAATCATTTTTTTAAAGGGGCATAGCTGATAAAATGAAATAGTACTATATCTTCACTCCGAAATAAAAATAAAATTTTTGTCACAATATTTTCTAAAGCAGACTTATAGCTTACAATGGTCAAATTATAAGTCATTTCATTGAAAATGCTAGGAGCCTTTGCATTAAAAAAAAAGTACACAAAAATCAAAGATGGCAGCTGTCACCACAGCAACGGTAAATCTTTTATTTTTCATGCATGTTTTCTCTCTTATTATTTGGACACGAGCAATCTCATAGTCACATTTATTCTGTAGTTATATTTATATATTAGCAAAAAAGGTCCTCACTGTCTCACCTCCTGTAAAAAAAAACAATTTCAAGAAAAGATAAAAGAATACCTTGTAGTTCACAGCAAATGTAGACACTTGTAGAGACATGGAAATAATGTAAACTGTTGTGTTGAGCAAGGTTGGCTCAAACTCTTTCTCCAAATTTACAAATTCACCTTCTTGTCTGAAAAGAGGTAGAAAGTTATTCTTTCGTTGAAAAAGTTAAGTGAAAACATTTCGTCAACTTTTTGTCATGACAGAAGGCAATACAATTGTTAAATAGTTAGATTAACAGTTTCACACAGACCTGCCATTTACCCAAACTTTTATTCTCTTCCCTTTATTAAATCTCTGTTGTGCTCTCTGTATTTTCACTTTTACTCTAATGTATTACACTTCAGAACTTAATTTGAGCATCTCTGCCTTTTGTTCAATCTGTCTGTGTATGCCTGTTTAAGTAATTGCACTCATTTATGTATCTATGTGACTGTGCATCTCTTCCCTGCCCACTTCCTCCTATTTTCCATTCTTTCTTATAATATGCTTACTTGGCAGGCATGCGAGCCTTGGCTTCCTTCACCAGGAATATCAAACAACAAAAATGCACACAGAACTGTAAAAACACCGTGAGGATCGTGTATACATTGAAAATATTGGGCAGAGGGCGCTCCTTTGACAAGGACTTCAGAGGCTGCAAAATACAGTTATGAACAATATAAAGCATTTTATCAGATTGAAGGTATGGTTAAAGGATCTGTATAAGCCTTAAGAACCATAATGTTTCATCTTAAAGCCTGATTAGAAAAAAAAATCAATATAGGGATTGTTTTTTTTTTCTAAGTCTCTTAGTTTACTGCCTCTTCATAGGAAAGAAGTATCGAAGTATGTTAGAATTGAATTGATAACATTATTTTAGTGTGATATATTAACTGAAATAGTTGCCATTCACATTCTTCAACAATAGCACCCTATTATTGAACACAACAATCAGTAAAGCTAAAATGTTCTGCAATATGCATATTGCAATTTTATTTGGGAAAATAGAAAGTTTCAACGATAATGAACTCTTCCTTTCCTAACTATTTTAGAATAGACATAAATCTAATCTCTTTTAAGAGAAATCTGATACCTTCACACAGTTTAGCCCATTGAGAAGCTAAAGATCTAAATACTAACACCTAAGAATATGATACCAACTGTAAGAGACTAATTTGGACTGAGTAAGAGACATGTTTATATATCTATCACAATAAGTGACTAAATGAGCTTGCTCAAGGCATTCAAAACACAAGGCTGATTCTGTGGTTCTACATTTTTTCCATCCATTGAGTTTACATTCTTAATACAGTCTGGAGCTGAGGATTTTCTTTAAGTCAATTCTCCAGCATATATATAAATCAAAGATCTTGTGCAGATTGAAAAGTTGCCATGCGGATAATGACTCCAAACAAGAAATCTAATTATTAGATCGAAATCTAGATCTAGATCTGGTTTAAGGTTACCCAGTACTCATTTTTACTTTTTATAGACCTATAATTATAGATTCTCTTGTCACGTCAAGTTGATTTACAGTTGCTCTGGTTCTATTTAGGATTTCTCAATCGATCTTGATAACTGAGAAGATCTAAATAAAAAAAGAGCCATCCATGGTAAATATTACTATTAGAAGATGACATAAGAACAATCCTGCCTTGAAAATAAAGGCTAAGTATGGATGTGAAGATAGAGAGACGGTGAAACGCAGACGAATAAACAATAAAGTAAACTCGGCAGAATCAATATTCAGGATCGTTACAACTAAAATATTAATACGGATTTCGATACCGCAATTGATAATATAATAAAAAAAACTATATCGATATAATATAAATGTATTGTCCAGTTTTATCCGATCGTACAGGCTGCCTGTTGATCTTGTAAAAACAAAACAAAAAAACTGAAATATTTTTAATTTTAGAGGTGATAATTAAGTTAGGAAAAAAATCGGAATATTTCCGATATATTCGGAAAATTGGAAAAGGACTAAATTTCAATAAAAAATCGGAATGATTCCGATTAAATCTGTATGAATGGCGGGTCAGTATATATATATAAATATATATATATATATAAATATAAACACACACACACACACACACACTCACACTACAAAACAGATGGGATTGAAATTAAAAACATAATCTATTTTTGTTAAAGTTTTCTAGGTGGAGGAAAAATGGCTCCAACTAATTCTCTGCACCCCTACCTTTGACCTGGATATAAATAAAAAGCATCCGGCTAGGAGCAGCCCTTGCATGGTGGCCTGACCGTCACTAAACTTGATGCCATCCAAGTAGAGAACGCTCTGGCTGTAGGCCAGCACCAGAGCATTCAATGCCAGGATTTTAAACATCTGCAGAGTGGTTACCAGAGTACATCTGCCTTGCTTGATGATGTTACACACTGGAGATATGATTAAAGCAAGAAGAAAGATCCATTTGCAAGTTTTAACGGCTTGGTTCATCTGAGGTTAAAAAATTCAGAAAGCTCATTGATTTAACTTGACCGGTTGATAGCACTTACAACTTGTCAAATAGGTGTTTATATTCACTGCGGCAAGTTAACTTAATAAATCATATAATAGTATACTTTATTCTGAGGGTAAAAAAAAAACTACAAGAATGACCACGATTGATCTCTGCATAAAGATGTGATATTAATTTTTGCTGGGTCAGATCAATTGGGGGCAAAAACTCTACATTTACAGATTAAAAAAAAAAAAAGAAAAACAGCTCTTACCACTCATTACAGTGGAAAGTTTTGAAGTGAAGGGGGATGCAATGCTGGCATCTCCAAGTTTGATAACTTGAGCAGACTCAGCCTCCTCCATTTCCTTTAATAAAGCTTGAAGCTTTTTCTGTAAGACAATAATAGTAATGAGAATTAATATTTTAAAGAAATACATTTTTGCAAAGTCTGAGAATATCTCAGATTTATTACAAAAAGAAAACTTCACTACACAAATCCAATAAAGAACTGCTTTTAATAAAAAGAGAAATAGATATAACAATCATAACTGGTTAAATATTAAAACTGAAAAAAAAAATTGCAAATACTTTGGGCATATTTCACTTCAAAGTCCAGGATAAACTGTGATCCTCTTTAACACTCAAATCATAAAAAAACTCACTCTCCACTCAAACTTTTCCATTTCCTTTACCTGCTGTGGGTGAAGATTCTCCCCTCTGTTGACTGCACGCTGTTTAGCAACTCTCCCAAGAGGGCGGCCTGAGCCTATCCTCTGACTGGGACCAGGGATCTGAGAGGAAGGAGTCTTGGGGTTATTACTCTGTCCGTCCACGGAGGTTCCGTCATCCTGGTAAGAGAGAAAGGCTTTGACAATAGTGTTTATAATCTGTCAGATAAAGGTATATATCTAAAAGAATTTATGGCCCCTTATTTCTAAACATCTATAAAGCTTTATATAAATGACTCTTAAAGGCAGTTTTATATGTGTAGATTCAAAGTTTTGAACTGAGTTCATAAATATTTCATTTGCAGAGTAAAGTTGACATTTTTTTCAATAACTCCATGTTGCAGTAAAAAAAAAAAGACATAAAAAATATAGCTTTTTTTGATCAAAGAAGGAATGCAGCAGAAACTTAAAAATCTCTAACCTTGGAAAACAAAGATGAAATCTTATCGTTCAAATATCTTGAAAGAAAGATGAAGTTCATGTCTGAGTGAGGCGATTTTTCTTTCATCATACTTACATTCTCATCTTTTTTCTTTTTAACTGGCAATCTCTCAGGGGCATTTGCAAGAAGAGCAACACCTGGTTTAAAATTGAATGATTTTAGTCACTTTAAACATATTACAATCATTTAAATTGAGTAAAAAGCTAAAAAGTGTTACAGGTTTGGTTTCTGCTTGTCCGTTTGGGTCTGATTTCATTAGGACTATAATTATAAAAAAAAAAACTATGGGAAATAAATCAACTACACATTAATTAAATTTGGTTCTTGCCTTTGAATGTTTGAAGAAGGCTTCCATTCACATTTCAAAATTTCCCAATGAATTTGAGGGATCCGTGCTTGATTGTATGTACAAGAGGCGCGAATTACCTTAAAAAACCTACAAACTTTTGGACACATACAAAACTTTGATCAATTTTTTGACCAGTGGAATGAAAAAAAATCAATTTATATTTCTGTTTCTCCTAATCATGGAAAGGACTTATAAGCCCATCCCTGGTGTCAGTCTGACAAACGTTGAGAAGCTCAGACTGATTTAAATCAAAACACAAGAGAATAACAGCAAAAAAATAAGTTACGCCACCTATGTTGCGCCTCAATTATAACTTTCAAAAAACTTTTTGTTTTTAAATAAAAGCAGTTAATTTATTTTTTAAAATAAAATTTTGAAAAATTAGTTTAAGCAAACAAGTTTCTAATTCATCTACATCTCATTTCTCATTAACTGTAACAAATCACTGCCCCAACAAGCTACAAACTTTTGTTCATTCAATAATGCATAGTTACAAACTTGCAATAAACCCAAAATCTACCAGATGTTACCACCCAGTGTTTATTCTTTTTCCCCTCACAGCAATGGCTACTCTTACGAAAAGTAAGAAAAGTATACATACCAACATCTGCATGTTTGAGAGCTCCCACATCATTGGTGCCATCCCCACACATTAAAGTCACATAGCCCTGAGCCTTCAATGCAGTGATAATCAATTCCTGGCAAATGTGGTTGAGAAGATAGTGTAATCCAAAAGATCAGAAACATCTGATTCCATTTTCTATCTTTGATACCAGAAAATAGCTATTTGCATGAATAGGTATAATATGGATCATAACAAAAACTGTAATGCTCAATAATACTTGTAAAGAATATTGAATACCATGTCATAACATGATAGATAAAATAGATAAAGAAAAGCAAAAGAATATAAGTAAATAAATTAATATTTATTGACGTGAAACTGATTTATATTTTATCATCTTATCAACTCCTTCTCAGAGGAAAAAAAACAACAACCAAAAACAAATAAAAGCAATAACAAAATTGCTCTCACCAGAACTAATCCTTCAGTTCCAACATCAATCTTACTCTAATTCCTCAAATCATTTCTAGCAAAAAAAACAACAAAACTTTGGTAGGAATCAACATCTGCAAATTACCTTCTGTTTTGGAGCAACTCTGGCAAACACTTTGGCATTGGCAAGCAGAAGATTAAAGTATTTTTTATCTTGGGCTTGCAGGTAGTTCAGAGCCTGAATCGAACAAGTATAAGCTTTAGTTGAAATTAATCAAGAAGAGAAGAAATTTGATTTGCACTTTTTAGATTTAACAATGATTAAAATGCATAACATTTGTAGATGAGTATATCTATATGGATTTCTGGTAGGGTAGTTTTGTGCTTGAAGTGTTTCAGAAGTATCAAGGAAACAAAGTGCCCGTCCCCCATTTATTTAGAAAATTCAGCACAGAACATAAAACAAAAATGCTCAGAATGCACAGCAAAATTACTGCTAAACGATAAGTGATCTCACCTCTCCAGTCAAACAAAGGTCGTAAACAGAGAGAAGCTGTTTCTTCAACTGATCTGGTTTGGCTTTCAGGATTATTTTGTCATCAATGGATTGCCAATGCCATTCATCCGCTGCACAAAAGATAAATAAGATATCCTATCAAATGGTGAGAAAGCATTTCTCCCTTTAAAGTATGACCGAAAACTCAATCTTGATTTTTCATTTCTCTTAAGATGCTTTGTATTTATGTAATTCAGTCTATTTCAAGAGCCATGATAATAATTCAATTGATCTGTTTTTTCTAAATCTTACTCACTAATTATAAGTTGATGGAACATCTTATTCATAAGTAAATTCATATGTCCTTGACACTACTTATGGCGTGATCCACGATCAGGTTTGAAAAGGCAAATTTTAATTTCTATGCCCATTGGTTGTAACAAACTTTGTTTTGAGTAACATATTTTACATCATTTGTAACGTTATAGATGTAGATAAGTTACTTTAAAGTGAAAATGCCGTTTGGTATGGTCAACACATGAAAAAGCAACAGATGAAATCTCTGTTTTCACATATGTTCATTTGAGACGTCTGGTCAATCTAATTAAGAGAGATCGGGTCAATTCACACCTTTTGCAAGACATTATCTGAGGTCTAAGCTATGTTATTAGCATGATCGCCATGTTTGGAAGTTTACCATAGACCCACATCCAGAGAGGGAAACTATGAGACCAATGTTTTTTTTACGTCGCTATAAGACTTTATTACATGCTCTTGATATAAGCATTTCATTGGATTTATTGCTTAATTTTTTTTGGTGCATTTAAGAGGATTGTAAAAATTGAGACCTAAATAATAATTTTGGGATATGTCAATATTTTAAACTGCTGTGGCATCTATGATAGAGTATGCACAGTGCGTTGGAACATTTTTCCATCTACCCTTTTTGTGTGCGAATGTCATCTATCCACAGAGAAAAATCTGACAACTAATGTAGGTATGTTTAGCTTTAGATGCCTGTGTGTCCCTTTCAGTGTTCACACTCGCATATTAGATTTGAGCTTTCAGCAATTGTTTTGGAGCTTGATTTAGATGAATAGTAACATTAAAGCGATGAATATTTAACATTTACAATGAGCATAACTATAATCAAGTTTTTTTTTTTTTTAAATTTAGCTATTTGACCTGTGGCAATTTCAAAGTGTGTGTCTGGTGATATGAACCACGGGAACTGTGTACATTTAACTATTGTGACACACCAGCAAGGGTTACTGGAAATGTACTTTTATAACGTACTTTTTTTATATATTGTGCTAAAAAAGTCATGTTTCCCTGTGTCGTATTTGTGAGGAAAGGTACATATCTTTTGAATATATCTTAAAGCAAAAGCTTTCTAGGTCAAGAGAGTTAAAGACTTTATTTCAGCCTCAAATTTTCTTTCATTTACTGTACAATATGTGTAGGTTTTTTGTTTTTTTTTAAATTTTTGGAACACTTTCCATCAATGTTCATAATACACACCTTATTGCATTATTTTCAAGACAGTGCCAATCATTGATGCAGATATTATTTTCAATACCCTTTCTTTTTGACACAATAAAACATTCTTCAGGTAAACTTTTTTCCTCTGCTCAAAACTGATTTCTCCATCAATTGATATTTGCTTCTGTCTCTCTTCCCTTCTTTTAATAAAGGTTGGAATCCTACAAAAAGTATATCACCTAAATCATTGGGAGGCGTCAGCACAAGAGTAGCTTCCCTCCTGGTCATCTTCAGCTCTTTGGCAACATGGCATGCAGTTAATGGATTGTCTCCAGTAATCATTGTTACCTGGGGCCAGATAATTAATACATACACAAAACAAAGAGACTTCAACTTAATGGGTCATATGAAAAGCATGTCAAGAAAATAAGAAAATCATCTTGATCAATTAAAAGTTCTTTAGTTTTGAGGACTGCATGACCCAAACATTCATCATAAAATATGCATCTGGAGTGCTCAAAGGCTCTCAAATTAGAAAAGATAGCTAACTAATTGATAATTATTTATCTACTCCTACTTCTCATAACCATTATTTCTATGATCAGTAACTATTTTGTGCATTCTTTAAAAGGTTAATTTAAAAAAATCATTTTATAGCTGACAATTTGAAAAAAAGTCCATCAGTGAAAATAGAGTAGGATCTGCATAAATGCAGGCAATCCCCCTCTTGAAAGGTAGGAAAATATTCTGATGATAAGTCTTGAGAGTTGAAAGGAAAAACTTAAAGATAAAATATCATTTTGTTCCTTCTGAGTCAAGTTTGATTCTTTCTTTCTTAAACAGAGCTGCCGGCAAAATTTTAAATTGTACTTAAATTGGGCCATTTTTGAGTTTCTGAGAGGGAAAAACATAAGTTCAAGGTACAATTACATACATGGTGTGAAGCATTGACAATCTCCTTGATAGCTGACTTTGAATCTGACTTGAGTGGGCAGGAGATGATGACAAAACCAGCAAACTCAAGGTCTTTCTCCACCTCGTCCCTTGACATATCTCTCACCTGACAGAAACACAGTTCATTAAGCAATGAGCCAAGTGTCATATATGCAAGATTGCTTCAATCTCATCATCATTTACGAAATCTTGTTTTTCAGCTCAATATATGTGAAGTTTGGCAAAACAAAACATACACCATGTTTTTGAAATATCTTTAACTCATTGGTTTTTTTACATAAGTAGTTATTTTCACAATACAACAAAAGGAAGGTATCAGAACAGATAATGCTCAAAAGACAGGCTATTCCTCTCAGTATCTGTAGTTGTGTGTATGTTACTATAATATTCACCTTGGGGCTACCTGTACACAAAAGGACTGTCAAGTCTTCATGGGGTTCTACTTCAGTTTGTTTTATTCATGAAGTAAATATTTAAAGCTGCCCTAATTGCCTACGGCAAAAAGGGCAGTAAGTAAGTAAGTAAATATTTAAAAGAGAAAAATTCTCAACAAAAATGTGCAAAAAATCTTTCATGAGGGTATACAAAAATTAGACTAGAGGAGCTGACAGATTTTTTTTTTTAAACTTAAAAAGTGACAATTACACAATCAAAAACAAAGAGACTAATAAATCTGTACAGCACTATTTAAGTACGCAAAGAATTCTTAATTTTGTTTTGCAACAACCAAGCTCTATGGTAGCTTAAAATTTGTTCTGTTCAAGAAGTTGCATCAAAAAAAATTAATGTTACCTCACCTTTTGAACAATTCATAAAAAGCCCATGGAACAAAACCTGTTACCTGCTGATGGGTCAGGTTTCCAATTTTCTTGTGCCCAAGTGCAAGCACTCTGGCACCGCGTCTTGCCATCTTCAAATAAACCTCGTCGTAATTCTCAGGAAGAGAAGAAAACTGAAAAGGGAATGAAAATAACACATAGGTAAATAAAATTTAACAAAATGAAAAAAATACAAACTTTAAACTCCTCTTGACTAAGAAGCTTTTTATCTGCAAATTTATTGAAGCACAATGATATCACATTTGTTAATCTCCTCTTCAAATTTACTATTAAATAATTGTAAAGATTTTTTTTGCTGATGTTCTGTTTCAACTACTCTCTTACTGGTACAGAATCTTTTAGGTCTAAAATCATGTCTGAACTCAATACAAAAAATATAGTTCATGCAAAAGAATAAGCCATTAATATTTATAAAAGGCTATTGTTTGTTGGAGCATGCTATGGATATCTACCATAGACTTGAGAGTTTCTGGAGCCCCCTTCACTGCTGCACTATACTGGACCTCTGTGCTGCCTGGAGATGTATGTCCGTTGATAACAGACATGCGCTTTAATGATGACTGGAAGTGGAACCGATGATATATCTTAAGTCCATGGGTCTTGCGTCTCTGTGGAACTACAGTCTCCCCTGGAATGTTATACATATATAGATCAAAGAATAATTAGACTAAACAATTTACTCGAATTTTTGAGAAAGTCTTATATGGTCTTATGATAGATGCTTAACTCCATAATAGGTCCTTGGTTCCAACCCTGGCTTGGCAAGGTACAACACTGAAAACTTGTGAAGTTTTATTCCACAGATTTCTCACCAACATGAGATGTTAAACTAGTACCTAGCTATAGGCAGTGAAAAATCTTGTTAGTCAATATAATAATCACAATATTTAACAACTTCCTTTTCCTCAAACATCCAATGTAAGGAAAGTGAGAACATAATTACAAAAATGTACCTTTAGTCAGATTCCACTCAACAGCTTTGAGTGTTGCTTTCTCTAATGGATCGCCAACCATTTCATCATCAAGCTGAACAAGGGAGTGGCATGTGGCCAAAACTTGAGTCGTTTCCAGGGGGGCGTCTTGAGGCGCTATCAATTCTGAGCCACTGAAATAAAAAAAAATTTGGTTACAGAATGAAACCTGTGTCAGACAACTTACCCACAAATAATCTGAGAGAAGTTCAGTTTCCTTTCTTTTGTTTTATAAATAATACATCACATATTTCAATTAAAAATTTTGAGAGCTGGTTATCTAATTGTAAAAATAATTTAGATCTGAAAAGAATTTGAAAAAAAATTAAGAGGTACCTACTTTAGACCAGTGATGCCTTCCACAACTAAATTGTCACTAGTCAACGTGCCTGTCTTGTCAAAGCAGCATATGTCTATTTTCCCAGCAAATGGAATGCGGAAAGGTTCTGTGCAATAGACATCTGTAGATAAAAGATTATCATCTCAAATATTGGCTTCTAAGTAAATGAATTAAAAAAAACAAATATCTTTCTTTTAAGGTTTATCTCTCCATGTTTCCAGAATAAAGCTAAATTTTGATTAATATCTGAGAAGGCCATTGGTGCATGAATTTATCAAGTTTCAGGTTGTATAAAAAAAATAATATTCCTTGTTATGCAACAAAAAAAATGAACAGTGGGGCTTAGGACTGTATATGTATAGAGGCACATTGCATTGCTAATTTGTTCTCATATAAGGAACTGTATTAGACTCATCAACCAACGGCATAGAGCTCACTAAGGCTTGACATACATAGACAATTTTTAAGGCCTCAAAGCCTCTCCCAAACTTTGAAATAATATTAAATCGTTAGAAAAAAAAAATGAAAGTTAAGCAAAAACTGTTAACTAGCTGTACCATATCATCTTAAAACATACCAATTTCCCTTTTTTTTTTAAATACCATTTCCCAAAAACTGTTTGCATCGCAACTGTTGAAATTTTTCAAATTTTTTAAAATACGAGAAAAAGCACCAGGCTTTCTGTAAGTCAGTTTAAGTAAATACTCACACAACTTAGTGAGCGCCAGTAGGGATGTGTTCACTGCCAGAGACAGCTCTATAGGCAGTTCAGGGGGTACGACTGAAGTCAGAATCAACGTACATTCCAAAAACAGCTTGTAGCGGTTTCGTGATGGATCCTCCGTACCTGGTTTGGATGAAAAAAAAAAAGAGAAAAGAAATTAGTATTAAGGTTCTGGAGGGATTTTACTGACACTTTGAAAGATGAGATAGCTCTATATTCAAAATATCAATATGATCCATTTCAAAAGAAATGATATACATGTATCGGCAGAATCCCTGTTTTATCAAATGACAAAAATTAATGCTCAATATTTGCAGTGGTAAAACAGTAATTGAGAAATACAGAACACCTCGGACACAATAAACTAGTTCGATCATTTTTAAAAGTTTGTTGAATGCAAGGTTCGTTGGATCAATGACATAAGGCACCACAAGGGAAGTAACCAATCAAAGTAAAATTACCACATAATTATCTTCCTTGTTTTAATCAACAAATCACTTGTATATAAAGCCACTCTTCACCCTTCCCACCATTGCCCAAGTTATCGCCGCTTTCGCTCTTTGATCTTGTATCATGATCTCCCCATGCATTGGCTACCACTCCCTGCCCTCTACCCCTTCTCTTTTTATTATCTTCTCCCTGCATGTCAATACTTTGCTGTCTCCTACCCTTAGTATAACTATGGCATAATGTACCCCATACCCTAAGTGCCCAACACCTTCACACTTCAAGCATTTCTTAACAGCCTACTAGGGACCTTTTGGTTGAATTTCAATTACATAGTTTCTAAGTAAAAAAGCATTCTGTAGTGGATTTGCCAACACTTGCAGTTCGTTGAACCCGAGTACGGGTCTTAGATTAGTTCCTTTAATGCAAAGTATTTTAAAAGAGTGAAAGAAGGAATAAAAACGAGAATTTTTCTCAGTTCGCTGAATGCAAGGTGTTCTTTGAATCCAAGTTCTTTGGATTTGTACTGTATAAATTAGAATTAGAATTTCAAGATTGAAGAAAAGCTTTAAAGATGACATAAATTGTTATTCTATTCAATCTTGTTCTAGATGTAAAAATTCTACAATCTGGGTCATCAATTGAGAAGAAGATTTGATCTTCGACGTACCAATTATAGATTAAAAAAAGCAATAAACCATCCCAGATGTGGTAAACTTGACAATCTGCTGTATAAACTTCAAGGCAAAAAAAAATAGCAATGATTGAAACCAAACTTTTTTTTGCTCTGATTTAGACTTTTGCACAGTTTATTGCATCGTGAGTATGTTATTACTGGACTTAATGGCCATAAAAAAAACTAACTCATTTTCATATTTCATTGCTCTACTAACTCAAAATGGAATGTCTACCTTTGATCCACACATAAGATGCAGCAATAATGGCAAACACAAGCAGGAAAAGGATGAAGAAGAATGTTTCCAGATTATTGGCAGTGACACGCTTCACTCCAAACAAGATGGTACGCAGAAGCTTCCCTTGTGATGTATTGAAGCCGTGACGCAGGACATAGGCAATGCAGCCATTGTCACTTGCTGGAGAGAAAAAAAAAGGTATAAATCAAAAAATATTAGCACAAAAAGTCCAAGAAAATGACTATTTGATATGGTTAGAACAAGGACTTTGCTACATCATCCTTTCTCAATGGGTTTTTTTGTTGTTATTTTATAATAACCAACTCGCATATGAATTTATGTCAAGCTCACAAATTTTCTTTTCTTAGATCTCTTTTTTTCTATATATATAACTTACAAAAATATACATGCTATGTTTGTTTGTTTTTTTTTGTAGTAAATTCCAACAACTCCATGTTATAAAGGATAGTGCCCGCCACTCATTTTTTTTTCCAACCTTGAATATATCAAGATGTCACAGATACATTTCTTTCCACCCAATGGTACTGCTCACAAGATAAAAATAACTTGGATTTTTTACTTTTAGTCGTACTCTCACACTAGTTTCCCTAAAAATGTGCCTTTTCTTATATCACTATCAGAATAGCCAAAAACAAAAAAACTAACCTTTAAGACCAGGCCCAGACTTGCTGGGAGGAGTGTGCTGCACAACCTTTGTTCCTCCAAACAGCACACGCAGCTTTCCATCCTGCTCCAAGTTAAGAATGTGATCTGGCTCCATAGACTCAACAGGCTCCTTAAGAATAGACATTAATTAAAGAAAATGTTATCACAGGGGAAACAAAGAAGTCTATGTCCAATGTGTTCTTCAACTCATCTAAACAGTTATAACATTACTTGTCTTGAGTAAGTTTGGCTTTTATAAAAACTTTATGGACTAAATATTTTAAAATCTTAAATGCATAGAACATTTTGATATAGTAGCTTGAAGAAAAAAAAAAAAGATAATGTCTTGCTTTCAAAGTATATCTCTAACACTTAACCTTTAAGATCAATTTCAAAAATACAAAAAAAAAAAATTTCACTTAAAAAAAAAATAATGAAAACTGATATTTTGCATGTTGACAGCTTTTACTGGATTTTTTTTGTCAAAATTCATGAAAGAATACGAGGCAGAAAATGAAATGCACTATGCTCTTTAAGACATTATTTTCACCCAAAAAGCTTCACATGTCTAAAATTTTCCAATATTTCGACCAACTGCAAGCCTTCCTTCCCCCTAGCCATTATATGAGCATATAATATAATAGCATTTTATTTGAACTGATTAAAATTCAACCTGCTTAGTTTTTCATTGTCTACATAAGTTATCAGACAAAATTATATGATTTTCTAAAGGTTCTGATAGCTTGTCAATTATAAAAATTGACTGTATCAATTAATGAAAAGTTCATCACATCGTAAACCTTTCATAGAGGCAAAGATGGAGGTAGCTGGATAAGATCATAACTACATCATAAAGGCTGGCAGAAATTGCAGCACACAAATATTCTTTGGAGCTCAATAAGCAGCAAGAAACACTTGGTTCTTTGGCGATAAAATAAAATTGGCAAGACAGTTTAATTTTGGGAACAAATTTATGATTGTATGCAAGAAATAATGAAGTCCTATTAATCAAAATTATGTCAATGTAAGAGAAAATAAAGAGAACAAACCTTCATCACTGGAACAGATTCTCCTGTCAACATGGACTCATCCACAATGCAAGGCCCACGCAGGAGCAGCATGTCACAAGGCACTATCTTCTCATCTTGTGAGCGAACTAATGAAGTTAGAGACACCCAAATAAATCTCTCACACATCACAGAGATATATAGATGTTATTATTTAGCTAAAGTCATGAAAATATGATGTTTTTTTTCAACACTAAAATGTGCCACAGAAGATGAAAAATTAGAAAAAAATATCTGTGTGATAATAAATGGACTGTTTTAATTAAAACAAACAAACAAACAAATAAAAAGGGGAAAATTGGCTGAGAGGGAGTGGTATAATGGCCAAAGAAACACAAAACAAAGTATCATAATCTCTTCACAATGCCTTTACTCACCTATAGATACAATATCACCAGGTACAAGTTCATCTGTCATGATTTTCACCCATTTTCTATTCCTATATACCTAATAAAAAGAATTAAAAAAAATAATCAGTCTTATGTCACCCATATTCTGCTATTATTGTAGAGTAAAGAAAGGAATTAAAATAAAAAACAAATAAAATTGATTTCATACTGAAATGTTCATAGTCAAAGAAGAAAGCAACAAATACCACTGAATTCAGTCAGGATATCTACAAATAGTGTACAAAACAAGTAACTCAAAGATATCCATCTTCTAAAAGCTTTTTATATTATACATGCACCTCATGAACAACCTCTGATGCCAGATGATAGTGGTTAAAAATCCCATGTTCAACTAGAAAAATTTATTTTTATTTGTCAAAAACATGTTTGCTTACAGTGGTTGAACTTTCTCTTACCACTTCCAACTGCAGCAATCACTAAAACCTGCTTTTCAGTTACAAATCTTCAAAACTATTTTTTTATCTTTAATTTTCCAATAAAAATTGTTGGTAATGTCTTTATGAAATTCAAGCATTTAAGCTTCGCAGAATTTTTATTTAAAATGTGAATGTGTTTTTATACAATGCTCAGTATTGGCTGGATGACAAGGAAAGATTTTGAAATTATCTTTGAAATTAGTTGCAAAACGATTCTATATGAAGTTTTAGAAAAGTGTTAAGATTTCATCGTTCTTTTGATTATGCTTTTCAAAACATTTTATTTGGTTTTCAAAGAACTTGCCAATTTTTAAACCTAAGAGGATTACTGAATTTTTTAATTTTACTTACATCTTTGAGCTCTCTAATCCCTACAAAATTTTTTAATTTCCACATTTGTAAGATATATATTGATTTTAACAATGGTCAGAAATCAAGTACAGATGCCTCCTAACATAATTGATCATTTTTAAGAGTAGACCGCCAATTTTTTTACCTGTATGAGATGTGGTTTATTACCCATCTTCCTGATCTCAGCCATATTGCGCAGTTGTTGCTGGACTAGAGTAGCCTCAAATGCAATAAGCATAAACAATGTGAACACAGAATAGTACCAGTATTCGTCCAGGCACCATAGCCCAACACAAAATACCTGAAAATATTGTAAGAGAGATTGAGTTTTCTTACCATCTTTCTGGTTCCATAAAATAATTCTGGAAAAAAAGAAAAAAAAAAGAAAACCCACAAGAGAAAGAAAACAAAACGAAACAAATTTCTTCACTTTCACAGTTGCAAGAAATGTGCCACTATCTTCAGCTTTTGCTTTTTTTTTTAGGAGTTAACAAAATAAATAACAGTATTCAAATTATTTTTAAAAATCTAGGATAAAAAAAAATTGAAAAAAAAATATCACCTGGAAAACAAAGAAAGGGGCAGTAGCTCTCTCCTTGAAGAGCTCCACAAACTTGGGTATGTCCATAACCATTCTGTGGATAGGAACAATAATGAACTTCATTTTTAAATAACTTTTGGTAAATTTTTTTGTTGGTATTTAATTTCACACAGAGTGCAGCTTTACATTTTTATGATAAAACCGTTTCCTTACCACTTTTAGGTCAATGATAATGATAAAAAAATTATCATTAAAAAGAAAATAAACTTACGAGTTTTTGTCAAACTTCTTTTGCGCTGCCTTGAGTTCTTCTTCTTCTTGGTAACCCTTCCAATCCATATAGTCGCGGACAGATCGGTCCACAGGAAACTCCACAGGAGCAAATGACTTATGTTTGTCATCATCATACACATACTTTGTCTTTTGGAAGATGAACCACATGGGATAATCTCCATCATGCTTGATTAAAAAAAAATAATAAGAAAACCTCTTGTGTTACATTATTGATAAAATATGATATATTTTAAGTCATTTGAAAAATTTAAAGCTCTATTCAAACCTCCTGTTTCCCAAATACTTAAGTAAAAGTCACAAAAAGTCTTATCTGATACACTGCTCCATCTGTACGAAATAACAATTCATCATAAGTTTATTTGACATAACATACTCTTTCTTCAACTTTTAATCTAAAGACATTGTACTAGGTCTCAACAAACATAAAAACCTCATGAAATATGTTATTTAAAAGATACTTTATTAATTTTCTATATTTATATTTATGAACACATTTGAGAGATGTCAGTACAGTCAAAACATCTGCTGCATTCACATTAAGGATCGAAGCCTTTGAAGTACTTGCAGCAAACAAATTGATGGAAAGTTACACAGATTTAAATTGCATTTTAGTTTGTGTTTCAGTATTAAAACTAGTGACTGTTGTGCGAGTTAACCCTCACCTTGCTGTGAAAAAGTTTAACTAGTTCTGTAGACCCATTGTTAGGTGTAGGAACAACTTTCACCCATTGAGCACTGCGTGGGTCTTTCACCTGGAATGGGAGAAAAAAGCCAGTTTTGAGATAGAAATAAAAAATGATTTATTAAACAAATTGAACACTTCATATTTGCAGAATATTATATGACAGATTAAAAGAGCTTGATTGCTATTAATGCTAGAGAGGAGGTTCATTTACAAATGAAAAGAATAAATTATAAATTACATATAATTTTATAATATGTTCTTGAAAAACATTAGAATTTCATTTTTTCCTCATGCAAAAAAGCTGATAAAGCCAAATGAAAAAAAAATACTTAACAAAAGGCGACACAAAAATAAATTTATCTAAAATCGTATTTAGTAATGGCAGAGTCTTCATTTTACCCATTGTTGCAAACAAGCCAACAAAAAAATGAGCTCAATGTAAAATTTGCTGGAACCGCAGCCTCATCACAAATGCATACCATTGTAAACCTTTTATAAATGGAATTTTAAATGAGCCGTTACTAGCTTAGAAATGATCCACATTCCTAGAACCATGATGTTTTACTTGTTTTACAAGTTGTATCAATGAGTTTGTAAATATACATTGTGGAATTAGTTTTAAAATCTAGACTATTTTAAGTATTTATAAAGTGAATGGGTTAGGAAAGAAAAATTAGTAACTAAAAAATCATAAAATGTACTTCTATTCATCAGAATTTTCCTTTCACCAACTTTAATCTTATGTTTTTCTGATGTAAATTGTAATTAACTATTAACTTATTAACTGTGCAAAGAACAAAAATTCAAGCAAATGTCTGTTGTCATTGAAAGAATAAAAGTAAAGGATAGTTGGCTTGCAAAGTTGGATTTATTCACTCTACAAATCCTTTTAGGCTACTAAAAGAGGGCAAGAGTCATTAGATCTTGTTAAAAGACAAAAAGTAAAAGACTAAAAAGTGTGTACATAGCTATCAGGTGCTGTTCAATTTATACAAAATGCTAGACTGACCACTGTTAGCAGCATAGCATTGGTCAGTCATCATCATAGTATTCATAAACCAAGAAGCAAACTTCACTGTATAACTTTAGATAGATCTACATATATTGAATGTGATTTCTATTTAGGCCTAATGGGTGTGCAACAGCACTTCATACTCAATATTTCAAAGAGAAAATTATCTTGAAAAGAATACTTCATACTCAATATTTCAAAGAGAAAATTATCTTGAAAAGAATAACCACCCTGGGATCCCCTTTTTTTCGTCAGAAATTGGGTTTGAGAGTGATACAGCGATAATAAATTTACCAGTCAATCATGTTATGGGCTAGATCTAGGCCTAGATCTAACTCTTAAGTTAAATACATATAGATCTAACTCTATGGGGACTTGAACTAGGAATAGATTGCGGCATTGATCTCAGATTATATTAAAATAAATATATAGAATATAAATATAAGCTCAAATTTTTTAACAAACTTACAGTAGAAGAAGTAAGGGAACATCTGACGTGGACCGACCACATACAAAAGAGAGCTGTCAATATCTGCAATAAGCCGATGCCGGCAAACGCAATGAGGCCGGCCTCGTAATAATCTTCAAAGCCATAGACAAAGGTCCATGTATAACCCCATATTGCAAATATGAAAATAAAAGGAAAAACGTAGCCATGTAAAACAACAGGACGAATATTGTGAAAAGATAAGCGTTGAATATCCTCACTCAAGGGGGCAGCCATGTTTTTGGTGAAAGTAAGCAGCGCACATGTACGTAAATCAACGCAAATACTCTCAGTGCTATTCCATCTTCTTAAGATTGATTTTTACCGTAAAATTTCTCACTGCCCCATCTCTTTTTCCTTTCAATTTTCTCATTCAATAATTTACACCAATAGCCACATTGCTGAATCCAAATTAATCCCTCTGAGTCTGAGCCTTTCAGTTGCTTGTAGGCTAGCATACCTTATTTATTTCTATGATTTCCATCTTTATGCCACCCCCCCCCCCTACCCTGAACAAGAGTGCAGTCAGGAAGAGTGATGGTGCCTTGCCAAACAAAGTACTTTTTTCCCTTTATTTTAGTTCAATTTAAGAATATTGAGTTCAAAAAGAAGAAGAAAAAGAAGAAGAAGAAGAAGGGGAGAGAGAGAGAGAGAGAGAGAGAGAGAGAGAGAGAGAGAGAGAGAGAGAGAGAGAGAGAGAGAGAGAGAGAGAGAGAGAGAGAGAGAGAGGCACTTACAGTTATAAAATTTGATGAAATTTAGGGTCAATTATAAAAATTTACAAACTTTAGGACAAAACTAGGCATCATATAGTTTGGATTTAATGGTGTGAGAAATAGACAACAAGTTCGATATTGTTGGAGAAGGTTTTTATAATGTCTAACCACGACTATGGGAACCATTTTTCAGCAATCAAGCTTAATTTCCATAACGTTTAAGGAACTAAAAAAACTGTCAATTTCATACACATATATATATATGTATGTGTGTGTGTGTGTGAGTGTGAGAATATTCATACCTGCCGTGGATATTGATTCTCAAGCATTCTGCTGTTTCAGATGAACAGCTCCCTTAGTATGGCTAAAAACATTTTTTTTTCACAAACTATAGGCACGATCCTAACTAACGGTACTTTATTTGGTTTAGAGGCTGTGTTAATTCAAAAGTATCTATTACCATGTTAAACAAAGAAGGCAAAATTTAATAAAAATTGGTCATAAGGAAATTTACTTTGACATACATTGTAGCCTAATTCTATCCTCTAATACATTATATATATATATATATATATATATATATATATATATATATATATATAAACAAAGTATAAATGGAGCATTATAAGTGTAAACAAAGGTTTAAATTCCATAGAAATTCACTCAGTTTTACCACAATTTTTTTCGTTTTGGCTATGGATATAGAAAAAGATATATCAATGCTTACTGGTTAACGTTCATACTTTCCTCTTAAACAAATTGAAATTAGTCTAATGTTTACAAATCCTAAATATGTCTTTATTTTGGATATTTTATTCCACATAAAAATCTATAATGCATAGTCTCAGTTTTGCTAAAAACAAGACGAAAATCCATGTGTTTCAATCTCCTGCAACTTACATCTTCCACCAACCTATATTTTGCTGCAATTTTCCTCAAAGCAAGCATTGTTGCATTTTGTAAATTTAATCCTTGTTCTGTTTAATATATTCTCTGTGTTTCTCTACTTTTTTTAGAATAGTGTGTGTTTCACAGAAGTAAAATATAAAAAAAAACAACCAGGGCATAGTTTAGCATTATAAATTTTGTATTGGGAGACGTAGGAACACTATGTGAGGTGGTTATTCCTGATCTTCCTGCATTGACCAAAAAGGGCATTTGTCATCTTTCATCATCTCGTTTTGAAAACATAAACTCTTAATTGAATCTAAAAGCATGCCTCAAATGAGCAATATGGAGAGATCTCATGGCAAAGTTTTACTATCTTCAGTCAGTAAGCATAGAGGACAGAAAATAGTGCTCCTGAATTATTGCTTGTTGTCGATAGATTGCTGTTACATAAGAAGAAAAAAGTAATATACAACACATGTTGATTAATAAAAACAGCTGAATTATTCCAGGTAACTTTTGTGACCAAAAAAAAATTAAAAAGGGAAAATGTTGAAAATTCAATATTTGACGAGAAGACAATAATTTTAGCCAGGGGTTTAAAACATCTAAACATCCATATAAGCACATTGGCAGTGCCTATGGTGTGCTACTGCAGAGACCACTTGAACGATCCTATTTTCAAGAGAAATAAGCTTGTAACTTTAATGCCAGCAAATTCATATATCACGTGTTTTTGCCACAAAAGTTATTTTTAATTTTCTTTTTTTTTATGCAGTCTTCGATATTTTGCTTGGATTTTTGAGTACTGTTAATTTAATTTTTTAATATAAATCTGTCCAAATCTAGTGATCTCAGTCTTTTTTATGTAATATATAAAAAAAAAAAGATCTTCCTTAGGCATCGCATAGCTGAAAAGACAAAATCAACAGTTCACAAAAACAGCCAGCGCCATAGTACAACTATCAGTGACACAATATTTGCATGAGCATGTTGCTAAAACCTAATGATTTGTGATCTAAATTTAGCCAGTATAACTAATGGACGTCTGGACGATCACATACACATATTGTCCATGGAAAGGTGTGCAATTTACAAGCCCAGATAGTCAGAAGCATTCTTTTATCGCCTCTCTAAAAATATTCTTCTCTGTAGATCCAGAGTCATAAAGAGTGCTTTTCCCACCTAGGATTTCTTTTTGATATTTCTTTGTGAGATGAGGCATATTTTGTTAAGCTGCTGTAGCGCAATCATTGGGGAAAATGAGAGGACAAATCTCTTCTATTGTACCTGTGTAAAATATATGACCTCCATGAGATAAATCTTGATTGAAAACTCATCAGCCGTTAATATATAGTGGGTGTACTTGGCTTGTTGTGATGACTATGTCTAAATGACTGCAGACATTGATCAGTTTTTCTTAAGAAAGTTTTACGATGTTTGAGATGAAATAAGGATACGGTAATGTGACCACAGAGAGGCACAATGAATACATGTATTAGTCTTGGCTGAATTAAAATTGTTCTTTGCTCAAGCACTCCTTGTGAGCAGGTCATGGCATTGATGGAGTGTTTTTTTTATTTGGTAGATGAGGGAATTATCCATGTATAATGTAATATGTATAATGTATAATTAAAAAAAAAAAAAAATATATATATATAATTATATATATACCGGTATATACATGAATAATGTAATATGTATAATGTATAATTAAATGCACAATCATGACATTTTGGGGTGCAAATTGTAAATGGAGATGAATGTGATTATTTAGTTGTGTAATATCTGGATCAAGTGACAGCTAACAAAAATGTAGTTTGCTTTTTCACAAAGAGTTATATCCCTTTGTTGGAAGTCATGGGTTCTGTTCAACGATCAAAAGTATTTTTGAAGATGAAAGCAGAACTAATATTTCTCATATCCAGATTTTATGTTTTCCTTTTTTTTTAACATTAAATTTCACACCAGTGTGCGTTCTTGCATACACTATATGCTAACAAGGACTTAAAGTGCAGCCTTTGACTTCCAACAAGGATGCATGACTCTTTGTAAAATTGCATTCTTTATTTATCTCCCAATGAAGATCTTTCAACAAGAGGACAAGACAAAATGAAGGAGAAGAGAAGAAGCAGGAGGAATGGGCAGAAGAAGAAATGGAATAGGTAGATTTTAAGTTGGGTAAAGCCCTCTGTAAAGCTGAAAACAGAGAGGAATGAAAAAAGTGGTTGTCTCATCATAACTCATATATATAATATGCAAAAGGTCATAAAAACAAAGAGATAAAGAGAGAAACGTGTACGATCTCTCTCTCTCTCTCTCTCTCTCTCTCTCTCTCTATATATATATATATATATATATATATATATATATATATATATATATATATATATATTATATATACATACCTATTCACAGTGTAATACAGAGATAGGATTCTTAGCCTATAAAACTAAAGTTTGATCATGGTCTTAAATGGATTACCAGAGCCCATAAGTCATTTTAAAATTAATACTCAAGACACTCTTGATGGCAAATAATCTCTGCATTTTAATTACATGTATCTTTTTCATTTAAAAAATTGGTCAAGACATTATGATGGAAGCACTTAAAAATTGAATAAGAAAGTTTGATCAATGTCCAAATCTGGTCATAATAACAAGTTTAACAATATAAAAACAAACAAAACATAGCCAATGAGGCTTACATATTGCGTAGGCCTATAAAGTAAATCAACACAACAAAATCCTGTTTTAGTAAAGGCATCGTGAAATAATAAGTCAAGAGCTGTGATACTAAATTTGTGTGTTCTAGAACCCTACAAAATATAACATTTAAAGAAAATATTACCTATATTAGAGAGATACCAGAGCCAGATTTCCAGCCAGATAGAATCACAGAGGACTGCAGGAGTACCCAACAAACTTAAAGTCAAAGTTTGCTCAGAAAAAATAGCAATTAAATGACGAGGATTGTTATGTCAGCAGCATTTGACACCATAGACTGAGCAGCCCTCCGATACATTCTTAAGCATATCCTCAATGAAGATGAGCTAAGAATCATTCGTTTTCTGCTGCGTAACAACACTTAAAACACCAAAATTATGGGGCTACAGAGACAAACCTCTTCACCAACAATGTTGGCAAACTCCAAGGAGATAATTTCAGTCCTGTTTACAGTACAATGAAAGTATGCAGAGGAAAAAAAAAGGTTAAGATTCATCTTGCCACAAACTTTTGAGTGATTTTTAAAAGGTATTCCAAAGTGAGTTATCCTATGCAGAACTATGCATTATATATAAATTTCATCTCTCTAAACATGTCAACATCTCAGATGCGTAGAAGGTGATAGAAAAACATTCACTGATTTTCAATGCAGAGGAAATACTAGCATATGGAAAAGCCAACCAGAACGACATCTTAGAGCACCTACAAGGTGCATAAAAGATGTCGAAGTAAGAAAAAAAGTTGGTATATACTCAGCTTATAAATGTAAAAAAATTTTAATTCTAGGGGGACAAAACTGAGGCGGAGACAAAACAAAATTAAGCTCTTAGTCTTAAGAGTGCTAGTAAAAACTTAACTTACATACAATGTTTTACATAAGCACTCATTGGACTGGAGAAGAATAACTAAATGCCTTCCCCGAAAAAAACCCATAACTTCTTGGTATCATATACCCAGTAAAACTCAAGAAAACTATAAAAATTTAATGAGCACTCCTCACCATTAACTATCTTAGAAAGTAAATTGATCATTTTCTGACAAATAGTGAGAGGTGACAGAGAGATCTGTGCATAAGCACTAAGTTGAGTATGTCAACTTAAACATAGTTTCCATTCTTAAAACATTTGTCTATCCTCTTCGCTTCAGAGGGTCTATCAGTGATTTACACTTTTAAAAGCCTAGAAAATCAGAGAGAGCCAACAGTATGAAGGATATGGTAGGAAACTTGGTTCTGTTTTCAGCACCAGATAAGAGTTCTTGATCTTAAGCAATATGATTGGTGATTCATGAATCTCTGACTTGTAAAGAAGTTAAATAGGAAAGTAACCTTAACCTGGAAAACAGATGACCGTGTCCTTTCTGAATCTATTTAAAGCTTTCTAAAAAAAGCTCATTATGACTTTGACGTCAAAACTTGCTATTCATACAAGATCATGAGAGTTTTAAAAAAGATACATGTATATGATTTAAAAAAAAATTAGCTTACTTTCCTTATCAACAACCTTCAAAAAATTAATTTAAACCAAAGATCAATTATAAGCAAGTTTGTTCTAATGTCAAAGAGTATCCTAAAATTTCCTTTGATCTTATTTTTAAGAACTCTGTTTTTTTAAAATAACAAAATATTAAGACATATATAAGACATTATCCATGTACAAAATATTGTTCAAATTTCCAGTTTTTATCTTTTTTTTGTCAGTCAATCTTTGATCAAGGCAAGACTATTTGAACTGAAACAAGGAGTTATTTTTACATATATGTACAGAGTTGAATATTGATAAAATCAACAGCTTTTATCTTTTTGCTATTTTTTGTGATTATTAGTAGGAATCATTGTATGTCTTTTGTTTTGTCAAGGCACTTAAAATTGAAATCTGTAAATCTCATTTTTTAAAATCATTTTATCATATATATATAAAACTTCTCAAGACTGAGCAGCTTTTCTCCAGTTGGCAACAGCCTTCTTAATATCTTTCTCTAACAAGGTAGGAAAAAGACGTTTCACTTCAGCTGCAATGCCTTCGTCCCCTCCTGGTATCTCTGTTGCCTCTAAGTCACCTTCAGAAGAAATATTTGAAATGTCTAAATGATATCTATGTCGTAAATTAAAACTTGAAGGATGCAAAATATATTCTGTGTATATACAAGTCCTGAGTATATGGAGTCAAAAGCATCATAAATTTATTTTTATTCTTATAAAAAACAATTGAAAAATTAAAAGAAGTTCCAACAAGCATAAGTGTCTTTATCCTAGGCAAGCAATCCAGAACTTAGGTTTAATACTTACAGAAAAAAAGAGATCTGAAGATGTTCTATCAGAGTTATCTTATTGAAGCTTTCCAAATTAGTAAAAAAAAAAAAAAGAAAAGTCGAAGAATGAAAATTAATTTCTTGAAGAAAAAAAGTTTCAACACTTCTGAAAAAAATGTAATTTAGCAGAGGCAGAGGCAGAGGCATCTGCTACCATCTGCATATAAGAATATGCAGATATTTATGTTTGATGTTTTGTTAATTATCTTGTGAAAAGAACGAAAAATTTTCAGTATATGTCCTCTTCCAACGACTGTTCAGAAAAAAGAGTCACACATACCTGAATCATTTTCCATTTGTGTTTTGTTATTGACCACCATAACAGCCCGCTTTCCGGGGAAACCAATCACACGTAACGATGTGTGAAAAGGACTTCCTTTTGGGTTTTGAAAAACCTGAAGATCAGAAATAAAAAAATTTTGATATCAAACTTGTGCTACGACTATATTACAGTGGAAACCTGAAAAGCCGAAGTCTGATTATTCGAATTTCTCATAAAACGAATTTTGCTACAGGAAAGTTTTTTTTTTTCTCTTTGGCTTTGATAGAACCTGACTCTTATTTTGAAGTCTTTCTGGTTCAATTCTCTTAATTAGAAGTTGATACCACCCTACATGACATTACAAAAGTATTACATGTGTGTCTCTCGATTAGAAAGCAATATGCCAATCTCTGCTCCAGGATAGAGCTGATGTGCTAAGAAAGAAGAGCCAGTAGTAGTACTGATAGTGGTAGCAACGTGAGACAGGGGAACACACTCATTCAGTGAGTCATAGGTTCAGTTATGCCCGTTTTTGTAGATCGAATCCTTTTAATTCAAAGTTTTAATCGATTTCCATACAATTCGAATTATGAGGTTTCCACTGTATTATATAATGGAATATTTTGTATCACACAAACCTTTATTCAGTATTTCAAACCAAAAAAGAAAAGTACCGTACTTGGAAACAGCAAAAAGTTGCAATTCTCTTATGTTCAAAATGCATATCAGATATACTTTACACAAATGACTTATCAAAGGTTTTTCACATTTATGTGTTACTCTTAAAACAAAAAGAGAAAGTTGTTTCAGTGTGAATTAATAGAACTAAAAGATATTTAAAAAAAAGACATTTAGCCCTTATGAGAAAGTTTATCATTTAATTGTTTACTTTTAAAATAAATGTGATTTGAAAGCTAAGATGAAAAAAAAATTCAAACAAAGGGTTTCGTTGAAAAATCTGGTGCTTTCATTTTGGGGTAGAACTTGAAGCTCTGTAATAAGAGATTCTGGATTCGAATCCTTATAGAAGCTAGATCCAGCGATGTGTCTTTGGGTAAGACACTTGATCCAGTTTTTTCATCATCCAACTTAAGCTTAGTGTAAAAGCCAGCAATAGATCACTCTCCTGTTCTAAGTATGATTGACAAGTCATGAATTTGCTTCATGCAACTAAAATCAAGATTTGCATCATCTCAATGGGCCTTTGAAGGCAGCTTTGTTTATATAAAAATATCTCCAAAGAAAATAACACATCTCATTATACCGCATCAAAATCCGAGTAAAACTCTTCAATGTTGGTGGTGCCACTCATCTCTGAGAAGTACATGCGGCGCCACCCATCAACAATGAACACAACACCTTCAGGTAAGTTGTTTCTTGGAAATCGATCTCCATGTCTTTGCATGCGTAGTAGCTTCCCTTCATGCTTCATGTACTTGTACTCCAGAAATGAATCTCTATATATTGGAGACTCCCTCTCAAAATCCAAGCTGATTGCTCTAAACGTTGGAAAGCCCACAGCAGTCTCCAACAAAAAAGTATCACCAGTTTTCTCCACATTTCTCACATGGATGAGGATATGGTTATTAGGAAAAATGACAGTGCTAGTGCAGGTGCCATGTACTAATACAACATCAAATCCAAGGGCCTTTAAGAGGTAGAAAGTGGTGACATTCAAGTTATAGCATAGGCCGCCAGCACCTGAAATAACATCAGCTTTCATTTCTTCCAGGGTTGGCCTGCGTCTGAAAAAAGATAAATTATTAATAAAAAGTTTTCTTTCAAGTTACAAAAATGCTGTTCTTTGCATTTTCCTTTCTCTTTCTTTCTTTTTTTTTTTGTAAAGTTGAAAAAACATTAGATGCTTAATCTCTTAACATCAACATAAGTCAGCTGTAAAATGAAAATCATTTATTCAAAACTAAGAAATTTCATTTATAATAATTTTGGAAGCAATTTCTTTGACTCCAAATAAGTTTTGTACTCCTCATATCATATTAAAAGGAGATGATATGATTTTGGAACAATGTATCTTACTATAATACAAATATCAATGGTTTTGGTCCCAAACTTCAAAATAAAAAATGTTCTTAAAAAGTCCACTTAGACAAGTTTAAAACATATAATTATATGCATTCCTGAATTTCACCCGATAATGCATGAAATAAAAAAAAAAAAATTTTTTTCCTTTAGTTAAGTTTTTCCAATTTGGTTCCCATATAAAAGCATGGGTGCCAGCTTGTAGTTGATTGGCTAGCATAATTAGGCCAATTTTTTTATTGGCCGGCATTGATCGGATACTGTTCTCTCTTTGTAAAATTGTTCCATGTTTTCCATCTCCACTTCTTTCATTAATCCAAGATCATGACCAACCATAAAAAATCATGGGCTTTCCCTCTTTGCCAGTATATTTTACTGAAAATGTTTAAATCATCTTCTACAATTTAAAGCATGGCCTAGTTACAATATGTCTGTTAATCACTCAATTTCTTAATTATAATAAGGTAAAGTAACTTCATTGGCAGCAGTTCAAATAAGAAATAATATTTAAAAAAAAAAGAAAAAAAAACCCATGATTTTTCCCGTCCCTTAACTAATTTTAAAAACAAATATATATGTACACAGTAATTTTTTTTTTATTTTGATAATCGAAAGTCTATGTCAATGGCCTACCAAAATTCATTAAAAGTGATTAACTTAAGTGATTTTGTTTCCAGCTAGCAAGAGGATAAACAAGAGAGATGGAGGAAACATTGAAAACCCTCCTTTGTCCAGTTGAAAAACAGTGAAGGAAAAAAGAAAAGAGAAAAACCGAAAAAAAAAAAAACCCATCTAATTATATTGATGGTGTTGTTGATCATGACGATAATAATTGATATCGTTGATAATGTCAAATAGAAAAAGAACCTTTTCAGTAAGGTTATCAGAAGAGCTCTCCTCTTTAACTGTTTGAGCTCCAATCAAAATTCCATCTAGGTCTTGACTTGAGATCCATTTTGTAAGTGTGCTAGACTTATTCACAATCCAGTTGTGATGAGGAAATAATTGGATTTAAATTTTAATAATCTTGTCTCAAGCAAAGAAAACAGGCATAGTTTAGAAGGTTACAACACTGACAGAGACAACAAAGGAGAAGTATGGGTATATTAGATAAAAGTAAACAAAAAGTAGGGCTTGCTTGAATTTGCTCCGCTAAGTCGGAACAAAATGCATCCTGCACATCCGCAGTAATTCGAATTTAATAATTTGGTGTCACCATGTAAAATAATAGTCTATTTAACAAGAATAATTTTGTACAATTCCAATATATTATAGGGCCCTTTTAAACACTCTTCATCAATTCGATTTGTTCCTAGAGAGCTTTATAATGATTATTTTGAAGCATTTATAGAAAGATTAAATTAGGAAAGAAAAGAACTAACAGTTTTCCACTTGATTTCTCTACTAGTCAGCATGTGACATCACTTTCGAATCACAAAGTTATTTTGCACACAGCACTATTTTCTGCTGCTGCTGACTGATGTGCTGGCAGGGAGAAAACTAAACATTGTATTACGTGTACAAACACAATTAAAAAAAATATTCAATTAATAATCAAAATAAAAAATTGATCGGCAAGGACCTCCAGCTAGCTAGCCTCACATATCAATTTGCTGGCATGCTTGCACTGGCGATCCTGCACCCATGTAAAAGACTTGAACCTTTGGCTATTACTTCTAGTCATAAATGCTAAAGGACGCAAAAAAAAAAAAATAAAAAGAATTGTAGCTTGGCAGTTCCAAACAATTTGTCTCGAGATGTTGAGGACCAAACCAGGAATATAGATATAAATTAGATCAATGGAAACAGGTTTTTAAGTTAACACCATTCAAGTGCCCGAAGGAAAGATCATGATACATTAACAGAAAATTTCATGACTATTTTAAACATTCAGTATTGATAAAACGATTAAAACTGTTTTTTTTTAAGTTACACTTTAAGTAACAAAAGATCTAAAACACTTTAATCATAGAGTTAGAAAAAAATATCTGTTAAGATAAATAGAAACAATTTTTGTGATAAAAGGTGTCTAAAACGATTTTAAATAAAATTACCATTGAGCATACCTACTCTCAAGTGGGTCACGCAACAAGTGAACATTTTGGAAAGGTAACTCTGTCTGCATGGCTACAGCAATCTCGTTGAGCAGACCTTTCCTGTCGGATGTTATTCTCTCTCTCGCATTTTTCACTTTAAGTTTATCAGAGACAAAGCTAAAAGCTTCATCTGGTGTAAACATATCTGCTGCCATGAGATGAGCTGAAGAAAAAATTATTTATGAAATCAATCATGATTTGACTAGTTAATGTACTTGATATACTAATATATATATATATATATATATATATCCACACACACACACACACACACAATAAACATGCTCTTGTTATACTTGATGAGGTAAAGCCTACTCCTATTTTTCATGTGCATATCAAAAGTTAACAAAAGGGTGGCATGCTTACTCTGCCTATATAAAACCCCCTAAATTAAGATCCTGTTTCATGAATTCGCTGAATTTTGAATTTCAATTTTGGTGTAGATTTTAACTTGATGAATCTAATCCATAGAAAATAGTTTGATTGAAAAAAAAAATTCTAGTAGATTCGAGCGGTTCTAGCTTGAATCTAGTCTAGTCTAAAATGAAAGATGCGCAATAGGGGCAGGCCTTATCTTATTGAGTACATCAAGGGTTTCAGCTACGCTCACACCTAATGCACATAGATTTCTAAGATGCAATCACAATACAGAAACAAGCAAAGGTATCTATAGATGTTGGAATGTGAAGATCACCCTCCCGTTGCTAGAACTGCAACAAATCAATATCAGTCTGCTGTCAAAAATCAACTTTCTTCTGAGGCTTCCAATAAAGAAATTTTAAACTATTATAAGTGTAGACTGATTTTTGTGACACTTGGGTCTAAATTTAAATTTAAATTTTTAAATTTCTGCTATTGGCCACAACTTTCAGGGAAATGAAAGAATCTTAGTTAGATCTGCACCTACATCTAAGTCTACGTTATTTCCCTTCTACAAAAGATTGAAATCTTTCATCTTTGCTAACTTAAATGCTATATGTACTTAGATTATCAATTTGCGACAAGGAGCTTAAAATTCGTGTTCATAATAATGAAATACATGATGTTTAAGACATTTCAGTCGTGCGTGTCCCGTTGTCAAAAAAAAAAAAAAAAAAAAAAAAAAAAATAGTCTATAATCTAGAGATTTAAGATTCTAGATCTAGATCTAGATTCAGATTCTCTAGATCTTGACTGATCTCTTCAGACATGTCCAAAGGCAAAGGCAAAGGCAAACACATAATAACATTCTGTTATCTCCAACTGACCCTCTAGATTCTAGATAGTCTTTACAAAGTTTGGTTCTAATCTATTTCTAGATCTTCTAACAGGATATTTTTGCGAGCTAAATTTCAAAAGCATAAATCTAGATCTAGTCCTTGTTGCAGATTTCATTAAGGCATTCTGCTGATAAAGATTAACCTCAAAACTTTTAACCTTAGTCACTGAATTGAAAAAGTTTCGTATTAATAGTGTGGAAAAAGGATTTTCCCGATAAAGAGGATCTGGTTTTTCCCACCATCTATAGAAAAAGGATTTAATTCTCCTCGTGTACGCTAATCGTCTAAGTTACTTATGCCACCACCTTCTCATTTATATCAGTAAAATTTAAGAAACAAACGAGTGGAAAACATAGAAATTGAGTAGTGACCAATTTATATTGAACGCATCGATAGCAAACGCATCTGGATTCGGTCTATAAGTTACAAAGATTGGATATTGATGATTGAGACGTGAAGCAAGTGCGGGCGCTCCTTTAAATGTTCAAGAGCTGCTTCCAAGAGACAGGGTTTCAAACGCCATTCTATATCTATGTTGATTATATTACGACTTTCAAAGTCTGCCTCTACATCATCTTTCCCCGCAATTCTCCCGGCGGAAACCCATTTATTTTCTTTATCATGCACTATTCCCACAAAACCTTGATTAATGAATTAAGTTTTATTGATTCGATAGGACCCATTTTATTAATACAAGTCATGGCAAATGTACTGTCAATGTAAATCCTGACATGAGTATCGCTTTCATCTTTTGCAAAAAAAAATTAGGGCATAAAAGGCTGCTAGAAATTCTAGTCCATTAATATGGTAAGATTGTTCTTCTGGTAGCCATGGACCACCTGCGGTTTGAGACTCACAAAAGGCACCCCAGCCTTTGAGACTAGCATCAGATCTGATTATCAGCGTAGGGTCTTCAGTATGTATAGGGGCTTTACTCTCATTTGTATTCTCAAGCCACCATCTTATTTCTTCCTTTGCCCCTTCAGACAAACGCATGCTGCTATCCCACCTGCCCCTATTCATCCGCAATGCGAAACAATTTGTCGATAAAAGAGAGGCCCATGCAGAATCGCTTCAAAACATGACACCATCAACCCAACAAGCTTCGCCACGTCTCGTATCTTATTATAGTCGGTATGTAAAACCTGACAGCAAACCTTTAGGATATTCTCTTTCCTTTTTTGAACGACTGAGATAGACATGCTCACTGAGTCGATCTCAATGCCTACGTGATTTATTTTCTGGACCGGCTTTAACACAGATTTGGTAGGGTGTATGACAAATCCAAGGCGTTGAAACAAGTGAGCTGGGTTCTCTATGTTCTTAATGCACTCCCCCCTGATTCGCCCCAATAAGGAGTGAGTCATCCAAACACCCTGTAATCACGTGACCAAGGCTATAGAATTGTTAATAAATTGGTTTTGTTAGCTTCGTGAAAGCACGTGGCCCCTGTGAAAGACCATTAGGAAGGCACGTGAAAGCCAGTAAAGATCCGTTCCGTTCAAATTTTAAATATTTTTTGTCTTCCTCCGCTATTGGGGTACTTATAACACGCGGATACTAAGTCCACACTGGCCATCCAGCAGTTCTGGGTAATTAGATTTATTGCAGACTTCAAAGTTTCCATTTTGAACTTCCTATATATATTCAACATAATGGTTGAATTCTTTTAAATTTAGAGTGCCCCTGTAAGAGCCATCTGATTTTTGTCTCGTAAAAATGCCTGATACGAGTTCTCCATGTATATGAATCCTCTACCACGCCTTTGTCCTTAAATACTTGCTACTTTACCACATGGTAACGTAAAAAATAAGAAACTTCTACTCATTCAAAATCACTAAGAAAAACATTTTTACTTTAAGAGCAATTACTTCTCGGCTGTATATTTCTAACAAATGCATTGGGAACCAGTCAAAAATGCCGTTCTAGAAAACAAAACTCTCTATGGCAAACCTTCACCCAAATATTTGAATGACCCTACACTATTTGTGCCCTTTAAAGAATACCACGCTCTTCGAAAATTAAAATCTGTAAAAGAAACCTCGAATTCTTTTCATGTGCTGCCCCTGAGGTATGGAATAATATATGAGAGCAAGAAGAATCTCTTAGAACAATAATTGTTTCCAAATTGAAAAGGAGACTTTAAAGACACGGTTTCCAGATACAATATGATAAAGACTTTATTAATTTTGTCGTTCATATTTTGCTCAGTATCTTTTTTGTCGCACATGCTCTTGATGGAGTAAATAACAAAAAAAAGTGATATTCGTTTTTTTTATTCGTTCATTTTTTTTGTTTTATTTTTTGCTTTGTTTTGTTTTGTTTGTTATTAATTTTTGTGTGTATGAGCTTCCAACTGTCTTGTTAAGTTGCTACTTAAATTCTTTTTTGTGGAAATTTGTATACTTTTGTAAATGTTTCATAACGCTCTAGTATAAACATAATTTAATTTTGTTTACAAGCTATATCATATTACTTCTATAATTTGTGACATAAGAAGTCGAATGATTGCCTTAATGTTGGGGAAAGATTTTTAACCTTTATTTAATGAAAATGGTATGAAATGCCAAAATCATTATCTAGTGTCTCGACTATATAGAACTTCAAGAATATAAACGATCTCTGTATCCAAAGCATATGCCTTTTCTCTAGCATTACAGTATCAGATCAGGCATTTATTTTCCTTCTTCTTTGGCGATCGCTGCTAGATGGACAGGCCAGTCTCCTCTAGAAAAGCAGTTGTATCCTGCAGGTCCCTGAGGCTGCCGCAAAGCTTCTTTGTAGGGTTATTGACTCACGCCAGGTTTGGAACATCAAATGGTCGTAATGGGCAGGTCTGAAGGATAAGGCGCTCTTAAGCAGGGACACTGATCGGATGCACCAATACCTAGCTTTGTGTGGAGGTGGGAGTTCAGCCTGTTGTGGCCAGTAAGTCTGAGAATAATGACTTGGTATGACCTTTGAAGCTGGTGGTATGGATCTGCTTTATTGCAATGTGGATGCTTTGTTAGCCACAGTTTTCGCTGTGCGGTTTTTATAGTGGTCTTTGCTTCTTTCTAAGTTGTCGTTTTGTCTCGTTGACATTGCTTGGAACCTTCTTTGGCTAAAGTGTCCGCTATTTCATTTCCGGATATGCCACAGTGAGATGGAATCCAATGGAAAACAACAGTACAGCTTTTGCAAAGTGAGGCCAGATCTGTGTTCAGATCATTTAAGGTATTGTCTTCTGTGCCTCTGCCATCCAGGGCCAGCAGCACTGACTTTGCATCACTCAAAAAAGCCACCTTTTTTTTGCTCAGTGCAGCTATTTTTAATGCGTTAAGCACCCTCCCTTACTGCCTCTGCTTCTGCTGTAAAATTGCTGGAGTAAACGCCTGTGGAATGTCTTTTTTTGATTTCCATTGGAAATTGGATGTATATTCGTGCTCCACTATTTTGGATGGCTTCATCAGCCGAGCCATCGCTATATACATGAAACCATGATTCCTGCGTAGTTCACGTGGTTGTGTTCCAAAGCAAGCACCTTTTTCTCTGAGTCATTCTGTGTGTCTTTCTTCTGAATTTCTGGGATGCCACAGTTTATATTTGGCCTTTTGAAGAGCTAAATTGGGTTTGTAGTTCCTGGAATATTGACTGTATTTCTTGCCCATTCAGCATTTCGTTTTCTCTCTCCAGTGCCCTTGTTTGGTGAAGAAAGCTATCTCTTTTTATTCTGCGTCTGTTGGGTTGCACTATCCTTTCGTCCATAGGGTGATTATGTAGTCTCTGAAACTTGGCTGATTGTATGAAGACTTTTGTGTCTTTTCTGCTGTCAATGGATTCTAGCCCTGTTGTTGTCTCTAGTGCTTGTATTGGCGTGGAGCGCATGACACAATTCATTATTCTAGCTCCCTGATTCGGTATTTTACTTATTTTGTAGAAGTTATACTTGGCTGCATATGGCTCAGGCTCTAACCCGGTATTCTTACAATGGTCTAACCCTGCCAACATACAGTTTTTTTTAGGAATCTTTCATTTGCTCCCCAGTTTGTAGCCTATCAGTTTCTTCGTGAGAGTCAGTCTTATCATAGCTCGTGCCTCGGCTTTCTCTGTTTACTGTTTCCAAGTGAGACGTCTGTCAAATATAACGCCAAGACTTGTGGAGTTTTCTTCTTGAGGAAGATTTTGCCCATTTATTTGGAGTTTTACATTCTGTTTCTTTGAGGACTGACTGAAGATGGTATATGTTGTTTTGGATGGGTTGATACATGTAGTGACAAGCCATTTTTGATCCACTGCTCAATTGGATGTAGTGCTTTTTGGAGTCTGTATCTGGCACTGGACAAAAATTCTTCTGTGGACCATAGGACTAGATCGTCTGCATATATGGCGCTATGAATTTTCCCAGGAAATGTCATTTGCGAAAGCCAGGATCAGGGATGAGCTAAGTACTCCTCCTTGGAGGACCCTTCTTTAATTGTTTTCTGGCGGCTGAATTGGCCATGTTTGTTAGAAATTGGTCTATCCAGTGATTCATATTCCCAATGACTCCATGTCTCGAAAGTTTCAATTTAAGCCCATTCTTCCACACTTTGTCGAACGCTTTTGCGATTATCAATCCATATTTCTATGGTGTGTCTCTTGTCCTGGAATTCGTCTTCTATTTTCTGGGAGATGTAAGTCACCTGGTCTTCTCTTGACCTGTGGAGTTTTTGCCTCTTTGCCTTTACCACAAATCCGCTCATTTCTGTTTTTGCAAATGTCTGCGTTTCAAATACACTTTATTTGTACTTAAAACTGTAAAGCACAAAGCAAAATTCTTCTTCTAAATTTTGGCGTGCTTGACATTATTGGCTCTAAACCTAAGACAGATTGGTAAAATATTGAAGCGGTAAATTTTTCAAACGTTTTAGTTTGGAATATCAAAAAGGCAAGAAACCTTTTTCAAAAGACATTAAAAAAAAAAAAAAAAAAAAAAAAAGCTACCGTCGAGTAGCCTTATTGCTTATCAGACAGTCACAGAAAAGTAATGATAAATCTTGAAGTTTTTCTGCTATCGTTCGCAACAAATTCTTTCATCAAAAGTTCGGCATTTTTTATTTTTGTAGTGATATCGCACATTGTTACTGTACCCGATTATTTTACTTTGAACTTAAAAATTATTCTTTTTCATTGAATTCAATAATGCACGCTTAAACCAATCGTGTCCATAACTAAAAAATATTAGCATACATTATTTAACTTTTGGGTAAATAAACTAGCTATGAATGGGACGGGATAACTAGGAATGACCTTTAAACGTTAAGTTTTGTTGGGTTCATTTTAACATCATTCTGTAAACAATAGGTTTTAAGCCCTGATCAAAATTTGATTACATCAAAGAAGATTATCTTACAATGATAGTAGATTATAGTTATCAACCCTTATTTCCATAACCTAAACTCAATGTTTTCAGTTTACATGAAGGAAGAAAACAGTCCTACGAAGAGCAGAAACTGAAAGCACTGTAGGATATGAAGATAACGGACACCACACAATTAAGGCACCGTGCTTGGAATCGGACACCGTTTTTTATTTTATTATAAAGACTCCTGTACTCACTCGATTTTTAAAACTTAAGTCACAGAAGGCCCATATCCAATGTACTGCGAGTCATAGCTTTCGTTGTTTAGTTTCTTTTAAACCCGGTTCGAAACAAAAATAGGATAAAATTGTAACTACAATTATGTATGTGTGACAATACTTTGAATAACAAGAGAATAATTATTTCTAGATAACTGCAGTACTTCACAGTCACTTCCATAAAAAGTATTTCATACATTTTTGCAGCACTAACGTCCAAGCCAAGCTCGATCAGTCCAGGCACTAAGATCTCCACGTTGTTCCTGCAGGCTTCAAGGGTGGGAGTGCAGAGTGTAGAAGCCAGTGGCATGAGTGTCGGCATGGGAACCCGGATGGTGGCCGTGTGACTTACAGTGTTTTCGATCTCACATTTGATCTGGTCAAAGAGAGCATCACACTTGGTTGTGCAACCATTCACAGCCGATCCGATGTCTGGTGCTACAAGAGCCTCTACTTCCTGCTTGACGTGGCTCAAAGTCAGAAGTTAATCATGAAGGAAAGAGAAATGACCGCAAGGACTGCTAGAACAAAGACACACTTCGTCTTGAAGTATTGGCGGTTGTGGCCGTAGTATCACAGAGTGACGATGGTGCTAAACGCTGTTCAATTTGAGATGTCAGAGCCTGTAAGATCACGGTTGCTGTATACCCACACAGAACTTGGAACGGCTTAGATGGAGGCACGATGCTCCAATCAGGTGTCACGACCTCTGCCTATCATTTTCTGTTGAAGCAGGGTAACATAAAGATAAGGATGAATACAGTCATTGAACTAAGCCGCTCGATTCTTATTATTCTGTGCTTGTTTGATGGTCAGGCGCTGGAGATTGATTAACGCCAGAGACGCGACCAAGAAATCACACCAAGGCGACGACTTCGATCTGGAATGTTAGCTCAGATTATCCAATTGGAGATAGTTTTAGTCTAGATGTCTTTTAATTTTTCTTTAAAATATTTGCATCATTGTACATGTTTATGTTCATGCCCTTACAGAGGCTTGTTTTTCTTAGCGATCTGCGTGATTTTGAATGAGTAGGAGTGAACCTATTGTTTAGTTTGTCATGCCGTAAAGCAGCAAGTTGTATGCCATGATCTAAATTAGCAAATTGTAGTGTCATGTTGTAAAATAGCAAGTTGTATGTCATGTTCTAAAGCATTTTCTGTGTTTTAAAATGATAGTTATTACAGCGTCTTCTGTAACATGATGGAAAGTATCAAAAAATAGAACCATGTTATTTATTAATAATTTTTTTGTTTGTTTTTGTTTTTGAAGATTGTTTGGGAAAAGATCAAGATGGGTTCTAACAAGTCCATTTTCCGAAATTGGTTGGCGATAAAACTATTTTTTTTAAATAATTAACAATCGTGTTATTAAAAAATTTTAAAAGTTCTCTAGTTGAATTACTAGGGGCAATTTCTTCCCTTATAGTTTTATCTATACACATATGGGACACAAGTTTAAAAACTGAAAAAAAAAACCAAAATCAAACACCTGCCTCATCATATCTATTGTGCTTGTTGTCTACGGTCCACAGTGTTGAAAAATTGTAATAATTTAAATATTTGGCTTACTTGATACTTCTGTTAATCATCCTTTCACAATAGGTTAAAATCCTTTCATAAAATATCAATGACTTGAAAATTAAAGTTAAAGCATACCGTTTCTATCTCTATAGACGTGAGTAAAGTCACCCCCGCCCTTTTTTAAATACCAATCAATCGGCGAGTGCGACGGCGATATTTATTTGTACCAGGTGCATGACATAGGGTTATTTAGGTCGGGAAAACCATCAATAATGGTTTGACCAAACACGTTTTAAGACACCATTCTTGGAGACAACAGTGTACAAAGCTGTTGTATTCATTGAAGACAGAATAGAGCGTGTTTCTCATTGCAGCCTAAGCTACATTGAATTTCTAGTGAGCTTCAGGCAACTTGTTGGTAACATAGAGGTAATGATCTGTAATAACTTATTTGCAGTTTAGGTATTAAGAAAAGCCATGACCCTTCAAAAGTAAACATTTTTCTTATAACACATGATTTAATGCAATGCAACTCAACAACCAAGATATGGTATATTGTAAGAAAAGTAAAGGTTACACGAGAGGGTAGACTTTTTCCCCAGGGGTGATTTTACAAGATTAATGAATATTTGAGAATAGTCTCTATTGAGGGGTTCCAACTGTACCACAGAATACTTTAAGCCCATATATTTATGTGTTGAAATAAAACAAAGCAAAAATTAATTGTGTGATAGATCATATTTTAATATTCAAATATGCACAGAGGGAAAAGAATAAACAAATCAGCATACATCAAGCCATTTGCATTTGTCTTGTAATACTTGGTTAAGACAGTTAATACAATCCTGGTGTCTTGATCGTGGCCTTGGAATAAATGAAAGAACAACCCATCATTTTAAGAATTAATGCAGTGATTTCTGCCATATAGGCATATATACTTACAGAAAGATCATTTCCTTGAATGTCCATCCATTTCAACTGACTCTCTTTTCAGTGCCAGCATTAAACTTCAAATTATCTGGTTTCTTGAAGGAAAAAATATTGACATGAGAAGCAATGCTCATTTTACACCTGACTTTCACACAATTTATTTACTCCTCAAGTAACACTGGATTTATTCATGCAGTACACACAGCATTTTTGATGCATTACACTGTAAACAATAAAAAAAAAACATTCTGAAATTTTCTTAGTTCGATCTCCAATTTTCATTTATACACAGCGGTCCATGAATACCACCTACATATACAAAGCATTTGTTGAAAAGAATTAAAATACAACTTGTCACAAAGATTCTGTTAAAAAAAAAAGAAAAGAAAAACAATTTGTGTAACTCTAGGATGTCTTGCATACCTATTCATTAAGGTGATTCAAAAGTGCTGGCACCAACCCACAACCCCAAGTTCCACACTAACTTTACCAAACTTTGTAATTTGTTTCAATTATCAACAAAATGTCATCCTAGGTTTCCAAGAGTCTGTAAAAAATGCCAGATCTTTTAAAATGCCAATTGAATGAGTTTTGTTGAAAGGTGTCTATGAGAGAGTAGAGCTCTAGGTTGATGACTTTGTTACATAAAAAAAGTAGGCCTGATTTGTTCATGGTCTGTAGATAGAGCAGCAGATCAAAATGTATGAAGATTTTTTATCTGAACTAGCCATTATACTGTTCATAAAAAGGAAAACATGGATGAAAAGACCTAATTCTGGTGCTTGATGACGGGTCTCCATGCTCAGCCGTTTCAAACACCACACTTCATTATGGTTATTAGTTTTAAAATCTTTTTTTTTTTTTTAAAGTTTCTCAAGAGTCACTCAGTCTTATTAGCATAAAATACAGTGGAAACCCCATTCGAATTGTATGGGAATGGATTGAAACTTCGAATTAGAGGATTCGATTTACAAAAAAACAGGCATAACTGGACCTATGACTCTCGGAATGAGTGTGTTCTGCGCCTGCAACGAGCAACTCTCCCCTTCCCGGTCTCACGTTGCTACCACTATCAGTACTACTACTGGCATTTCTTTCTTAGTGCATCAGCTCCATCCTAGGGCAGAGATTAGCATTGCTTTCTATTTGAGTGACACACATGTAGTACTTTTATAATGCCATGTAGAGTGGTATCAACTTTGAATTAAAAGAACTGAACCAGAAAGACTTCAAAATAAGAGTCAGTTTCTAACAAAGCCAAAGAGAGAAAAATAAACTGTGCTCTAGCAAAATTTGGTTTATGAGAATTCCGAATAATCAGACTTTTTAGGTTTCCACTGTATGTACATCTGCCTTAGATGAAGTGCCATTTCACAGGAAACCAGTTTGTCATCAGGTAAATATGTTTAGAAAGAATTTACTACTGATTTATTACACCTAACAGCATCAATAACAAAATCAACAACACTTACACCAAAAAAGATAAAAAATAAAAATAAATAAATAACAGGGCTGCTCATTGTTTTTGCAAGCCAATTACCTATTATGATTTCATAGCTGGTTGTGGACACCTACAAATAGGATGGAGAAGGGATGCTTTATTTTGTCCTAATCCAAAAGTAGATTGAGTCTAAACAATTTCAAGAACTGAATCTATGTAAAACCAAAAACTTATTAGAAGTTTCCATAAGCTATCCAAATCTCTACTTTACTCAGAAAAAAGACCAATTTTTTTTTTTAATTTATGGGCCAAGATGCTCCTATTTTTTTTTAGTACCCTTAGTAAAGGGTTCAGATTTGAACAGTTTTTAATTGTTAAATGTCACCTCAATCTTATTCGACTTAGTGTAGTTTTCTGAAGAAGCTATGGCTTCTTTTCTTTTGTTTTCCTTATCTTTTTGAATAAAATAAAATTATTGATCTTCAATCTTAAAAAAAGAAAAGCTATCAACGTTTTACAATTACATGTACATCCACACTTTAATCTTGAGTAGCTTAACGTAGAAAAGAGGCAAATTTGGGAAGGATTCTCTAAATATAGTGTAAAACCAAAAGCTTGATCTATTCATACTTTAAAGATAATAAATCTATGAATAAGAGAAAAAAAAAACCCAGTAGGCTGAATAAGAAACATGTGTATTAGATAAATGAATAACACACAACTACATGTGTGATTTGATCAACTGTAGGACTTAAAAAAAAAATAAGTGTTGGAAAAAAGCTATGAAAATATTTTAAAGCCACAGAAATATAAGAATATTTGTATAATAAATGTAATATAATAAAGAACAAAAAAATTGCTCTAAACAGCAAAGTATTCATAAATATTTTTTATGCAATCCTAAGAAAAATTGAAAGAATCATAATTTACCCACACATAAAGTATTGTGTGAATTGTCGACTTTGAAAATAGTCAGTCAGCATTTATCTTTAACCCAGTCAAAACCAGTTGGATTTTATTAATTTTACATTCAAAATTATCATGATCGAGAACAATGCTGTGGCTGTAATTCTCAATGGAGAGAGTTGTATGAATTTATCACAATTTTATTGTGAAATGAGGTTTAAAAATCCTCTTTTTTCTTACATCTGGCTAATTTAGACCAGTTTGAGCATTTATGTAACCAAATTAAGGTAGACTAAGAGAAATATCACTACAAAATGAGAAATGCTAAAATTCAAATTGCACATCATCTTAAATGGAAAATGATCCTCAATGGTTAAGTAATGAAAAGTAGTTTTGGTTAAAAATTCATATCCAACTCATCAATGCTAACATAGGGTAAAGGTCTATTTGGAGACTGAAAGGTGCATTGGACCTTGACCCAACAATCTAGCCCTGGGCAAGATCAGGTCTTACAAAAGCTTTTAGTTTACCCTGACTTAAGCTAATACCAATTCACACCTAAGTAGAGTGGGTAAAAACTTGTATGAAGTTCCTTTTCAAGGGATATAACTGTGAATTTAGCTACAGGATTTGGACCTTTCAGCTTTACCCTTTGATACCACGGTTGAAGATCTAACCACCAACTCTCCTCTAAAACCAAACATAAGACCATTGGCCTCACTAAGTCTAACATTATTGTTATATCTGACTTCAGCAGATCAGCTATCGTTTTGTACAAAAAAAAAGGGTCATTGATATGTTAAAAAAACCCAACAAATCATGCACAATATCACGTTCATTAATGACCAAAGATACCCCCAAAGAGCAATGAAGCAAATGAACAATATGCTATCCTCAGCTTACAAATAGCAAAGAAAATGATGTTAATTATAATATTTTTTTAAAAACTAAAGTGTAATGACTATTGGCTTTCCTATGGCTCCATCTGTCCAAATCAATATACATCATCATCTAGCTGTATTTGGGTGAGGATATACTAAGCCCGGGTTGAAGCCTACACAGAGAGGAAAAAAAAAAGAAGTATTTCTAAAATACAATTAGAATAGAGAGGGGAAGACTGACTAATCATACTGTATCCGCCTTGAAGATAACGGTCAGAGGATAGCTGGATTGAAGTGCTGTGTGCAGCATTCTAGCCTTCAAGATGAGCATTCTGAGGACCGGAAATGGCTCTAGCTCCCAGCGGGATATAAAATTATAATATCGAAAATGTCAAAATATGCATTAAACCTTATTTTAAAGGCCTGATTTGATTTCAGAGCACTTAAAACCCCCCAGGTGTGTAAGGTTCTGCGTTTTTTAGCGTATTAAAAAAAAAAAGAATATTTTATGAACATAATTCTGTAATACACAAACACATGAAAGACTAGGATTCCCAATAAATGGTTTCTGGTGCAAAAGGAAAACCATACACCCAAGCTCTAAGCATTGTCTTCATTCCAACTCCACCGTAAGTTGCCGAAAGACAAAACTGTATTAATATCATAGACCTAGTGATTTTCATTGTGCCTATTGATTTCAAGCCAATGGTATCATCTCCACCATCAAAATAAGAAGCTTTATCACCACAAAATGGCCAATGTTGTATGATAAAGCTAGCATAAAGAAGTAAAGCAGAAGAGATGTTGTTGAAAAGATGAAGGTGTAATTAGCAGAGGAAATTGAATCTGAAGTTGAGCATAATAATTAGAACTTAATTCTTGTTATCGATATTCTTTTGTAATGGTGGTAGCATAGAGTTAAGTGACTTATAAAGCCAACTCATGCTTGCTCATTGTAAGGCAACAAATTGGCAGGCGCAGTTAACATGCGATTTTGTACCTTTCAAACATCTTAAATGTGCACGCGGGCTTAGTATATCTTCGACTTTTAATATAGAGAAACTTTTTTTTCTTTCTGATCTTTTCAGATTAAAAATAGTTGAAAAATTCCTTTGAAATATATGCACTATTTATTTTTAACCTATTGTTCATTCAAACTCAAAAACTTATCACAATTGACACACTGATTTCATTGTAAAGAATTTTAATGGATAAGCCTCAAAGCCATATTAAAAAAGGTAACATGTATTTCTGATCATTAAATTACATACTTTTTTTTAATGTAAAATAAGGTTGGGGAAAAGCTAGTAAGGGAATACATAAGTTACCTGAAAATCAACGTGATGGATTCTGAAAGTATTTCTGTAACTGTAGTACATCAAAATCGTGATAGTGATCAATAACTTATTATACAGAACATATGAGCAAAATGCAGAAAATGATCATGGCACTTGTTTTTAACCCAAATGGCTTTCCAAAATTCAGCATGCTGGCACATATTTCTTCTCACAGCCAATATCAAACATATGGTAGCAAAAAGCTTGAGATAAGACTATTTTCTCTCTATGTGATGTTAATCATCTCAAAATCCCTTTAAGCCTAGTTTCATACTGGAGCAAAGCCAAACATGAACATTTGAAATGCTACCCAAGAATAGCTCTCAGTCGAATCTAAGAGATCTCATTTCATAAATCAATGCAAGGATCTCACACATTTCAAAATTCATTCTCTCAAACCCAACATACATGACCCACAACAGCTCAGTTGAAAGAGTGTTAGACTTACAACACAGAGCATCTTTACCTGAATCCTGACTTTTGATCTCAGGTGATTGGATTGAATCCTATCTGTCCCGCCTTTCCTGAGCTTGACAGGAATCTTAAGTGCCGTCTCTGGGGCTAAAAATAATTTGTTTAACTCCTGTGCTAAATGAATTGATTAAGCTCTTTTCTTGCTGAAGCATCTTATAACACATACCAAGTTGTTTTCAGTTCAATTTCAGATTGTAAAATAGTTCAGAAGAATGGAGAACCCCCCATCAAACACCAAAAACATACAATGAGCATGAAAGTAGCTTGAGTTCATACTTTTTTCCTCTATAACTTGAAATGTAAATGAGTTCCAAAGATTCCTTAACAATCAAGACTTTGGAATACTATTATACAGAGCAAATTCCACTTTATAATTTCAATCCACTATTTTCTTTGAAATAATGCGATAAAAGCAAGTACCCAACATGACTTTTCAACAAGTGCTTACTTTGACACACTATGTAATAATTTTCTATCCAGTTATACTGTTTTTCAATTCTACATATACATCTCTTCAGCCCAAGTCCATTCTCCTCTAAAATATACCACTAGGAAGGGAATTGCCACAGTGCCTTGGTACAGGAAGAATGGCAAAAGTAAATGAAGCAGGGAGGGATTGAGAAGTATCAAAGGAAATGATCAATGCGTCATAGTATGTCATTTGATATTCTATGAATAGCTTACAAAGGTGGACAGTAAGTATATCCTAACTCAGGCACACTTTACATCTTCTCAACATTCATTCTAGCATGCATCAAACATGGAGAACCTTAGAAGAAGTGCATTATATAACAGCGTTTATCACAAGTTCCCCAACAAGATACGAGTAAACATATCTAAATGCCAATAACTTTTACATTATTTTTTCTTTATGTACAATAAATAAATCATACTGGTATGTTTTACACAGCTGAGATTTTAAGTGCATAAATAATGTCATACACGAGAAATGAAGTTACCATACAAGGGAGTCGAACAGGAATTTTCTCTCATCCTTCAGCAAAAATATCACAGCAAAGAGAAAGCAATAGCAATACAAGTTACCTCCCCCTTCTCTTTAAAAAAACAAAACAAAATAAACTAAATATAAAAAGCAAAAAACAATAACTTCTTAAAAAAAACCAAAGTTTCAGCGGGAAATATGCTCTGAAGTGTTCTCACACTGAGAAGCACCATAATTGTTTTTATCATGAACTGCAAAACAAATGCAGAGAACTCATTTTCACCACTACATACGAGGTTGCTTTGCCTATCACAAAACTTTCCATTCAAATACCACAGAAGCTGTGAGTCATTTACCACCACTTAAAGAGGTCCAGTGCCCTTTCAGACTAGAGACAAAAGTTATAAAATTCTGCACAAAACAAAACAAAACAAACACCTATAAAAAAAAAACAACTGTAGACCACTCATCAAATCTTTCTGAGAATAATTTGTCAAGCTTTTTTGGGTCAAAAGCACTTCATTACTAATCCTCTGCTCTTATTAAAAATGTTTGCAGGTATGACTGATGCTCAGTTTCCATTCTGTCAGCTCAAATACTAGCCAGTATCTTGCCGACTCAAGCTAGTTTAAGCCTACAATTTTGCAGTCTAATGCTTGACCAGTCTAACTGTTTTCTCCATCAAACTGAAAGATGTGTTACTTTCGATAAGTTGCTCCATCAGCTTGCCTGAAACCTGTGGAGTTCAGCCTTGGGTCCAGCGTTTTCAGCCTGGCTGGCAATTTAGATTGCTTCAAGTCCACCAAAACACGCAAATAGAGCACATCTTTGAGATTGTACCTAGACAGTTCACTCCCCATCTCAAGGAGAGTGACAAGAGCTTCTAGACCAAAGCCGGGCTGAGCTGAAGTTGCACTTGGCTGTCTGCACGACTGTTCTGTGATTGGTGAGCGTATGGAACCAGATTTGTGATTCTTGAAGTCCTTCTGATCTATAAGCACAAAATGTACCTGGAAAAAGAAAATATTGTGTAAGTAAAAAGATAAATAACCTGGGCAAAAGAATGCATTCATAACTGATTATTTATTCTAAGGATGCGAACTGGACACGCAATTTTTTACTGAACTTTTTTAAAATCGGTCAATGCGAGCTTAGGCAGGAGCATTCCCACCTTAATTATTAATTAAATTTGACTGTTCACAGAGCCATGATTGAGAAGTATTTTTTTCCTTACTGACTGAGCTCATTTCTTTTCTATACTAAGATTAAGAGGTTGAATGACATGGGGCCTATCTAGAGCTGTGTCTCCCAAATTTCACTGTTTTCTCAGTTTTACTGGCTCAATTCAAGAACCATAAAGGTTTACTCATCGTATTAAACATAAAGGCCTATATTTTAGCTTATATATTTAGCACTACACTCCTCATCTTTATCTTCTCTTAAGACATTTGAGATTAACATGATCAATATGGATTAAGTCTAAAATTTCTCGCTACCCTCTACCTGGCCGTGTAAAATGAAATATAACAATCTAACATTTAGATCAAGATCTAGATTTAATTATTTGCTTTGGAATGAAAATCACCTTCTAAACAACATTGCATGTCATATCTTGCCCAGTTTTGACAATAAGATCTAGATTAAATTCACTCTAGATCAGCTCTGCTTAAAATTTTTAATAATCGACTAAATTTAGATAATGTATCTTCAAAAAAGTTGTCTTGTGTTATTAACCCTCATCCTGCTAACGCGGTTACTCACAGATAGGGTCGAAAACTGTGCCGTTGCCACACTCAGTTAGCTTCTAGACTGGGCAAGTAGCAGAGCGGATTACCTGTGTTTGTACTATGCGTATTGTAGTTTATCTATAGACTTTTGTTGCCATGACAAAGTACAAGTTACATTTATTTTTTCAAATGTGACAACTTTATTTAAATATGTTTCATGGTTCTAAGATTCTAAGACTTTTAGAAAGGACGAGTTACAGACATAGGCTTGGAGAAAAATGAGTTTTCAAAAAGAGGTTCATTGGATATGATAGTTTTCAGTTTACAATAATTAACAATTCCTTTAATGGAAGTTTGGACTTGCACTGAAAGTAAAACACATACGTAAATAATTTAGTGTGTGTGAGAGAGAGAAAAAGAAAAAGAAAGGAGGGGGGTAGGGGTGGTGGGGATGAGAACAAAGATTATAACTCATTTAGAACAAGCAAACCTCTGGGTCTGGTTCCGTCTTCCATATAAGCTAAAGCCACAAGAGTCAGTGCGTCCTCCTTTTGTTCAACGAAATTGTGTAACTATACAGATACAACTAATTAAAGGAAGTTCTATTATAACCAAGCACTGAGAATGAGGTGGGGTGATAGGTGAGACAATAAAGGAGAAAGGAGACAATAAGACCAAGCAGCAAGGTCCGCCCTTGATGCTTATCAGGTGCTCCGATAATCATCGTCTTATACAACTTGTGAGACATCAAGTAAAAAATTCGCCCAACAATCTGTTCGCCAGCCTATACTTTCCTGCCATTGGACACATAGTGACAGCTGACAGAATATCAAACTCACTAACAACAAAGGCAACACACAATCTTGATATATTATATCGCCCAGTTTTGACCTTTCACACAGATTGATACTTGATGAGAAAAAAAATATCATAATTCCTCATAGAATTATATTTTCACAGTTTCTTTTTCTGTAAAATTTTACAGACATTCAACCTTAAGGATAAATAAGGCAGGCACTAGGGCAGAATTTACCGAGGATCGAATCAATGTTCAAAATGAACGGAATTCAGTAAATTTTCGGAAATTTCTATTCCGTGTTACATAAAGAGCACACCTATTGGATCATTTAGTAATCATTTTAATTACAGTCGAGCCTAAATAATTCGAATTCTTGGATATTTCGCAGTCGTTTAACTTTACCGAATATTTCTCTCTTTATATTTTATTAAAAAATATCAGTTTGGAGTTTGAAATAAGGATCTGATTAATTCAAAGCTATCTTGGAGGTTTTTTTTTTTAGATTTCGAAAGCACTTTTCGTTGCTTGTAAATCAGAGAATATAGTGCTATGTTCTGTGTGGCAATCAATTCCGGTGTGTGTTTGTGTTTGTGTGTGTGCCCTGCCCTTCTACTTTTCAGGCAAGAGTCGGCAATAAGGCTAAGAGAAGGAAAGGGTGAAGGGGGTTAGGCCCAGTGACAAGGTGTGAATGCTTCAAAGACTGGAAGAGGAGGGGAGTGTTAGGTTGGTGACACATGCGGTGATTGAACTCTACGTGGTCAGTGTGTGTGATGTAGCCTGCTTGCAAAAAGCTCTATATGTCATTTTAACAGAGTAGGGCTCTGTGCCTGCCTGTCATCACTTAGTCTAGATCTATCTTGACCTGGCTTTGTTTCACTGTCAGTTATCTCACTTGTGGGCTTTATTTTTTATCAATACATGAATTGTCATTCTACAAAGCTTCTCAAATCAAGGGAATTAAATCAGAAATTAAATAGACCATTGTAGTCACCCCTCTACCCCTGCACACACCAGTAGGACATTCCTAATCTGACATCTACATTTTTTTAACTCTCTTTTTCTATGTATCCTGATAATTTGAATTTCGGCTAATTTGAAGTCCTTTATTTACCCCAATGACTGTGAAATAACTGGACTCGACAGTAGTTTCATAATGCACAGGAAAAAAAAGCAATAAAACAATAAACAAGTACAAAAGAAATTATTTCGTTAACCATTTTGAATGAATGTATAACTTGTCCACCTATCCTCATAATCTCTCATGTTAACATGATGACAATCAATGCTCTCAATTTCAGATAAGTGGGAGATATAAATTCCACAATGTTACTGGATACTACAACCATTAAAGAAAGGAAAACTAAATTGAATTGACAAGAAGATCAATGACAAGTATTTGGTTTCAAGCTGATCATCTGACAAAATTTAAAGTTTATGTCCTATGAAGCTTACAGATTATTTAATAGAACAAGTATCCTTTAAGTAGCTAATATTCCTTGCTGTAACAGATTTGTGATGATGATGGGTAATCTGTTAGGCTCTGTTTGTCTAGGGGTATTAAAAATATACACAGCCAATCACACGACTCGTCCGTAGAAAATAAGTCCGAAGTCCGCAAGTAACAATTGCAAACTGTTTAATCCAAAACAAGAGCTAGATTGTACAATATCTGTAGGTTGACTCATTAATCATTCACTGTAGACTCAATGTCGACTCACTATAAACTCTATGATGTTGACTCACTGTAGACTCAATGTTGTTGACTCACTATGAACTCTATGATGTTGACTCATTGTAGACTCGATGTTGACTGACTTAATATAATTTGGATTCTTATTTATACAAAATCTAGTCGAATCATCGAGAAAAGGAATTACATAAATCATAAGAGAACATTCTCGGTACACGTCATTAGCAATTAGCAACCAATCAAAACAAAGGTAAACAAGAGGTGACAAGATCATTACTATGCTAGAACTAAGTCGGAGATTCGAGAAGAATCTTGACCATACAAGTGCGGGCTGTGTTCAATAAACAAGACTAAATTCTTAGGCTTGAAATACAAACGTTATGCAACCAAACAAGATAATGTACATAGATCTAGCCGATCCGCTACCCAAAAGTTACGCACCAAAAAAGGGTGAGGAAATGAATAGATCAACTTATAGTACAATGCGTTACACTTGCACAGAAATGATGTGACTTACATCTGCCTGGAAAGGCCATGGCAACAGATCATCACAAGGTCCAGGCAGCAAATGTAGATACACAGACATTGCTTTTCCCTTTGCTGAGCCATCTCCATCTGCAAATATCCTTATCTTCATCTTATAGCCCATAGAGCCTGTGGTGAAGGGTGGAGAGTCTCTGTAAACATTTGGACTGTTGACAGCTTCTCTTCGAACTTGAGAAAATTGAGGAATACACCAAGTAGCAATGCCATCTGCACACTCCACAAGGGTGCCAACTTCAGCAGTAGATATGGGAAGCCTTCCAGGCTGGATCTCGTTAAGGCGCATATCTACGGTTCCTAGCAAACGCTGCAGGTTCTGGAAGATTTGCAAGGAGAAAATGATTAAAAAAAAAAAATGAGAAGAATTATAGTGTGTGGAAAAAAATTTATAATCAGAAGGTTTGAGGTGTTTTGCTTCATTTTGATAAATTCAAATTCTTCATATTTACCCTAGAATACTTTGATCATTACATGACTAGTCAGAATCAATTTCAAGTCTAATAGTAAAAAAGATATCTAAAAATACTGTTATCAATGTAAAAATGGTACTGCAATTTTTCTACACCAAAATGTTATGAGCTCACAACAAATGTCAGTAGATGGACTGCCATAAAACTAGTTTTGTTTATAAAGCAAGAAAATGACATAGAGGTAGCCCTACAAGACAATCTCATGTAAAAAAAAGAGATAGTTGCATGACTTCATTTCCAAAAGACTGCTACTGTGATAGTAACAATATGGCACTTGGATCCACCTAACCATAAGTATAATTAGTATTCAAATTAGGCACTAAAAATTTTTTTGAAACCTATGTTTTATTAAATATTGTTCTGAATAGCCAACTCCCATTGAAATAATTAGTTTTATTAAAAGGGGATATAAAATCAGTCCAATGATTTAAGTTTAAAGATTGGCAGAATAAGTGGGCCACACCAAGTTAGAAATAAGTAAAAGAGTCTCTTTAGAACAATTATCAAGAAAAGTCCCCAAATTATATTAAATGATATGAATTTTTTTTGCATGTCACTAAAAGACATAGATCTAGCACTAGCAACCAAAGAATTGTTTTTGGGAGATACATATATATAAAAATATGTGACCAAAAAAAAAAAAAATGAAGCTGAACAGAATGTATGGAGTGGGTAAAGATGAAAAAAAAAAAATTAAACAACAATCTATTCACAAATAACTTACAACAATAAAAAAAAGTACAAGTATAACAAAATTATAACATCTACCAAGTTTAATTGCCATTAAATTTAACTGACATTAGTTTACAGCAGCATAGTTATGTATATAAAATCTAATCCATAGTCTACTGACAGCTCACAGTATTGACTTAAGGCTTCTAATTTTGGTTCTTTCTGAGTGAGGCACCAACTTACCATGCAGTTAGTATGAAAATATAACAGCACCCACCTCTACTTTGCCTGAAAGATCACGAACTGCTGTAGTTTCACGAGCCCTTCCTGCCATTAAAACTTCCACCTGTCTAATGCAACGTAAGATCTCTCCGTGAAGCACACTCATCAAATCTTCGTGAAGTTTCAGTGTAGCACTAGCCTGGGACTCTGGAACAGCTGTGGAAACAGAAAACAGCACATGATGGTTCAACAGTATTTTCATAGCTTATGAGAAAAATTCAGAGCATCTCCAAATGAGCCATACTCTGAGCAATTAAGCGAATTCAAATTTTTCTTTGCAATACTCTTTTTGGAAATCTGAACATTAATTCAAAAAGCATTACAGTTTGTTTGTGATCTCTTTTCAAATCAAAATATTGAATATTGCACAGATCTACAATTTCAATATTTAAATTGTTAAATTCATTACTTGATGAGACAAAAAATACAAAATTAAGTTCCACTTAAAACATCTCAAGAGAGAAAATATTTTGAAAAGTTGTCAATTTTCAGATTTAACTTAACACACAATATGGCAAATACTATTCAAAGTGATGATTAGCACCACAGACATGAAATAATCTCATCAGTGAGTCTAAAGGGTGACTTTTAAGGAGTAATGTGATTGATCAAACTATGAAAGTGAACTTACATGTTTATAATATTACAAGTAAGTATCAGAAAATGGACTACGCAAAATCAATGAACAAATTATTTGAGGCATTCGTAGAAAAATATTGTGGTCATGTTTATTTAAATCTTGAATTAAAAACCATTCTGACTAGTGTACAACATAATGAAGCAAAACAATAATATTTAGAAATATTCTTTTATTTGTATATTACACTCTTATCATTGGTGTTAATGAAATTTTTTTTGATTCTACTTATTCGTCTGCTTTTCTATTTCTTACTAATCTTTGTCTGAATTCCCTAATACTGTCTATATTCAAAAAGCCTGAGAGAATTAACAAAGAGCTTGGGAAGGCAACGGTCAACAGTACTACAGACATAACGTCATGATATCTTTTAGTAAGAATCGGTTACTCTCAGCTAACTAACTTCTAGTTCTAGAACAAGACATGCTCCGATCTGAAAGCTATCAGATTAAAGAGGTAAAAGAGACAAACAAGTACCTAGCAAAAAAATCTAAAAGCAGACACACAAAAATGGCCTTAAGTTTGCAACATTGGCTGCAAAATAAGAATTGCAAGCAAATGTGAGGCAGGCTGGAGGAATGGGTGACACCACATAAAAGTGAAACCTCCCCTTCTGAGGCTTAAAATCATCTGCAACTGGACTCCTGAGCCTATCATGTTCATGCTTGTGAGACTATTTCTCATAGATTTGCAAACAACTTTTCTTTATTTCTACAAGTCTGTCTGAAAAGAATCCCTTAATCTATGTTTGGAAATGGAATATTAGCATCATCAGTACAATCACACCCACTAGGTATAGATGTGAGAGCTAGATCTGGATCTGTCTTCTCCATTGCATCACTGCTTTCTGATTCAAATCCATCGTCTTCATAATTAGCACTTAACTCATCTTCACTTTTAAAATAATTCACTAAAACCTGATCAATGGTGAACAGATATTGACATTTGTTAGCCATGCCCTATGAAGATGGTTCAGAAACAGGGTGTTTCCTGTTGAAATGATTGGTAGAATTCATGATAGTTTGCTGCCCCTGGACACAGCCAATGTGGAAAATGATAAATGTCTATTAATAGATTGAAGACTGCACGGCTTTTTAAACCACTGAAAGCGACTGTTTAGTTTTTTGCCAGGCATACTTCAAGTAACATTAGGAGACAGAGAATTAAGAATCTAAACTGGCCAAGTCTGTGAAAAGGTCGTGATCATAAATTCTAGAATCTAAAGAACTATTAACTCTTCCCTATTGCCCTTTGGTAAGTGCATTATTCAACATATTAATGAATACCTGCCAAAATTTCTTTGCAAATATACTTCCAAAAGCTTTACTTGGCCTCATTAAAAACTGTCGCCCTGTGATGAAATACGGCTGCTATCAAATTCCTGGGCATCAAAACCACTTTGCATTTTTTTCAATTTAAGAAATAAAACTTCCATTATTCATTCCATTGCTGAATAAATATGCTACTTCACATTATATGTTTTTTGTTAATGTTGATGCAGCCAGTGGGGTTACATGAATGTTTTAACAGTAAAAAAGATACATCTAAAACACCTGAGCTCAAAATCGAGAAATCCCTGTTCCACTTAGCAGTTGACCTCATGACCTGATCAGGTTACTGGGTGTGGCTGGCCAGTGACTGGCCAGCTAAAGGGCTGCCTCTTAACAACCATGACTGAAGCTTGTTGGTTGATTAAATTAACAATAGCATCAGTTACAGAGGTTTAAGTTTAAGGCCTACCCAACACAACCCCAGGGTTGCACTATAGGTAATAAGGATGCCAAAAATTTTTCACTCTTGCTCTTCTAATGCCAGAGCTATTTTATTTTATTGGTTTTTAAAAGATCATCATGGAAACGAATTCTATCTCAAATGGCCAGCAACTCTGAGCTGTTATGTGCTATTTGTGCCTTCATTCAAAAACGTTCTTGAAATAGCTTAAGTAACATTGTGAAGATGCCAAACCTTTCATTTTAAATATTGTTATTTGACCTCCCGGACTCCCCAAAAAATTTCACATACCCTTACCTCAACCTACAGATATTGACTAAAATAATAGCTAAAAAATTCTACTCCTTACCACAGGTCTCAAGAGACATATATGTATCTGATAAACACATATTCTCAAAGTTGAGGTAAATTTCTGTTCTCTGTGCATTCAATAGACAATGAGGGAATTATCACGGGCCTCTTTTCAAAAATTTAGTTTACAAAGGACCAATCAGTGTTTATTCAATAAAGTAACTCACCTGCACTTTCAGCCCCACCAACTGCTCCTTGTGAGCCGTCTGCACCGTCTTGCTGACTCCTGGCACCACCCCCTTCTGCAGACGCAGCAACTCCCTGCTCGCTTTGCCTTGTCTCTGGTGGAGGTTGCATTTTTACATTGGTCAATTCCTGTTCCAGCTGAGCAATTCTGTCGAATAGGTACAACAGGTGCTTCTGGACCATCTTGGGGCTCTCGTTTAGGTGAGAGGAAAATTGCTCTTTGGGCATCTGTGGGTCAAAGGACAAAAATGAAACTGATAGGCTACTCCTATCTTCTTCAAGTCAGAAATTCTTACATATTTACTGGTGAGGCAAGGCAACTTATTGTAGGTGAACACACAGATCGACATAAATATTACATTACTTTTAAGCTCAGTATAAGGCCTAGTCACACATATGATATATCAAATAAATCTTTGAACTTAAACCCTCATCAAATGTAGGCAAAATTTTTTTTTAAGAAAAGCGAACAAATTTTCAAATGAGCAAGAGGTAAATGAAATGTTAGCTAGTGCAAGTGAATTCAAACCTTTAAAGCAACGCTCAGTCATGATTATGCCGTAAAATAGGCAGAAATATGATTTTCTTTTAAAGTATTTCTTAAGATACAAATCGAAGGCTAGTTCTTCTGCAATGGAGATTGAATAGTTGGGGCACATTGGATTAGATGACCCTAAAACAAAACTTTTTTTTATTTACTCCTCCACCTTCCCCAATTCAAAAGAATAAAACAACCAAACAGAAATTGCTCTCACAACTGTCAGAGAGTCCTAGAATATGTTAAGGCCATGCTTCATTTCTAGTATTCTCATGTTCAGGATATGTTTGGAAATCTGTCTGGTGGGGAATATCTCAGTTTTGGTTAAAAATTATCTCCAATATCCCTGAAATTTCAAGCTAGTATTTTAGTTGACAGTCCTTATCAGGTGTACGTATGAACCGTGTATACTTAACAATAGGGCTTTAAAAAATGTTGATGGAGATAGATGTCTCTAAAAGAAATCTGCTTTTAAGGCAAACAGAGGTAATACATGAGTATATAAGCAGGTATGTAAATGGCTTCTAAAAAAATGATCTGAACATGGCTTAAAAAACTGAACACCACAAGTAAGCCCCACCTTTAAAGGTCTAAATATATAGAATAAGAATACTTTTGACCAGAAGTATCATTATGAATAACTGATGAACTTCTAAAAGCTTTTTTCTACATCTTGAGCCTTGAGGATATTTGGATAGAACAAGAAGATTCTGAAAAAATATCTAGGTCTTTGATGCAGCCTAAACCTTCACAATACGTCCCTTGTGCACAAGAACATATATAAGAGGCTGACTGTTCACCTTCTTCTTGAACTCTACTTCTGACTTTAGGGGATCTAAATGTAGATACAATGATATCAAACCTTAGCTAAAATTACAAAGATCTAGATTCTCTAAAATCTGGTGCCAGATCAACATTAAAACCTCAGATACTTATCTAAATAAGCAATCTATATATAAGTATACACACTATACTAACAAGGTTCTAGATCTGTTATCTAAAATGGACTAGCTCAAATTAGATCAGACCTACATTTATATTCATACTTTCGAGAGACTAGATCTAGACCTAGATCTATAAATGTACAATCTAAATCTTTTAGACTTCAATCTCAAATGAATCTTGACCCAGATATAATCCAAATCAACACCTTAACTAGCCTTGTAGAATTAAGATTCTAGTAGAAAATAAATCTTAATGATTTTGATCTAGTTTTGATCTAGTCTAGTTTGAAGTTAGGCCTAAAAATTGAAGTTTTTCCGTTATTTCCACAAAGAATACATTTTAACAAATCTTTATCTAAATCTAGATAATTCAGACTTATATTAAGACCTGAATGAGAAAATGCAGCTAACGATGTCAATTAACCTGTTCACTGCTTTCTATTATGGATGCTCTGTGCCGAGTAACATCCATCCTTTGGATACGTCTTCTCATCACCCTACTTTTAGCTTCACGTCTGCCCTTTCCAATATTGTTAGCATGTGCACTAAATCTACTAGGTAGCTTCCAGATCTAGACTTAGGTCTAGCTTCCAAATAATCATCTGAATGAGCAATATAGTCTTCATATGAGAACGGGGCAGTCGCTAGGTCTAAATCTAGATCTAGGTGTTCTCTTTCCCTTGGTTCTAGCTCTACCTCTTCCAAATTCATCGCTACCTAGGGCATTTCTTGGACATATAAATCTAGATCTAGGTCTAGGTTTAGCCTCCAAATCATCTAATTTACTAACAAAAGGGCCTACAATATTCATATGAAGGCTGAGGCAATAGCTAGATCTAGATCCAGATCCAGATTGACCTCATACCATTTTAAAACTATCATTATGATTCCAAGAAAAAGAAAGGGAATACATTCTCAATATATTCTTGTCAAGATTTTTATAAATTGCTTCCCATTGACCACTGAGAACTAGCAAAAAAATTGGTGATGAAGTAGGCCCAAGTACTATAGGCAGTTATAGACCTGAGTGACGTTCAGGCAAAGTAGGGAACGTGTTAAAAACAGAAAAAAAAAACACCTGGTAATAGTAGTTTACTAAAGAAATTAGCTTTGAACTGCATGAACTATCTTGAGTTAAAGAAGCATTGGAATGAACAATAGAAAGGATTCTACAAATATGATTTTAGTATTAAAGATTTCTCTAGTTCCAGTAGTAGTCTAGTACTAGCAACAAACAACTTCACAAATAGCCACTAGCCTATATCCACATCCAAATCTGTCAGCTCAATTTAGAGGCAAAAGAGATTTTAAACCGCAAGTACCTGGCGGTAAATAGCAAGGGACTTATATTTAAATTTAGACCTAGACTTAGGTGTGGAAACACTTGTAACAGGAAGTAGGGAATAATAAACAGGAAGTGAAAATCAGTAGTTCTTTTGAGTTTGTCTATTAATAAGGTAAAGAATAGAAAAAAACTTCGTTTTTCATGTTTAAAAAAAAAAAAGCTGAAACCAGAAGCAGCAAAAAAGTTTGAAATCAGAGCTAATCTGAGGTGATTTACATCCCTGTATATAAGCTTTATTCTTTAGTTCATGATTAGTGTTTTTACCTTGTTCTGATTTCTATTGACTTCCCCCTCTTTTGCACATCAACTAACCTCAAAGTTTGTTGAGGGCTAATCAGGCACATATCAATGAAACAAATTTATCATGTTATTAACTTTTTTTTCTTTCTAAGTATTTGGCTTAAAATTTTTATCAAATAACATTGTCCATGGCAGTCTATTTTTGCACTCAATCAAAGAATGTTTTGTTTGCGCTAGCTGCAAATGTTATTTTGTAAAACAGCAAAGTTACCTTTTTATGACAGTCTGGAACTGGGCAGATGACATCACGGTGAATGCAATCTCTCTCTTGATGGTTCTTGAGCTGATACCAAGCATATGGTGAAAAAGAATGTTTAATAACATTTTTAAACACAGAATTCTAAATATGATAGCTAAAACATATATAAGATGTTGATTAAAACAATTTAAAGTATATTGCATATGACTTATTTTATCGAATACTTAGCAACCCATAGAATCAAGATTTTATTTTTTATTAGGCAAAAAAAAAAAAAAAAAAAAAGAGATAGAGAGAGAGAGAGAGAGAGAGAGAGAGAGAGAGAGAGAGAGAGAGAGAGAGAGAGAGAGAGAGAGAGAGAGAGAGAGAGAGAGAGAGAGAGAGAGAGAGAGAGAGAGAGAGAGAGAGAGAGAGAGAGAGAGAGAGAGAGAGAGAGAGAGAGAGAGAGAGAGAGAGAGAGAGAGAGAGAGAGAGAGAGAGAGAGAGAGAGAGAGAGAGAGAGAGAGAGAGAGAGAGAGAGAGAGAGAGAGAGAGAGAGAGAGAGAGAGAGAGAGAGAGAGAGAGAGAGAGAGAGAGAGAGAGAGAGAGAGAGAGAGAGAGAGAGAGAGAGAGAGAGAGAGAGAGAGAGAGAGAGAGAGAGAGAGAGAGAGAGAGAGAGAGAGAGAGAGAGAGAGAGAGAGAGAGAGAGAGAGAGAGAGAGAGAGAGAGAGAGAGAGAGAGAGAGAGAGAGAGAGAGAGAGAGAGAGAGAGAGAGAGAGAGAGAGAGAGAGAGAGAGAGAGAGAGAGAGAGAGAGAGAGAGAGAGAGAGAGAGAGAGAGAGAGAGAGAGAGAGAGAGAGAGAGAGAGAGAGAGAGAGAGAGAGAGAGAGAGAGAGAGAGAGAGAGAGAGAGAGAGAGAGAGAGAGAGAGAGAGAGAGAGAGAGAGAGAGAGAGAGAGAGAGAGAGAGAGAGAGAGAGAGAGAGAGAGAGAGAGAGAGAGAGAGAGAGAGAGCGAGGGGGCGAGTGAGAGAGAGAGAGAGAGAGAGAGAGAGAGAGAGAGAGAGAGAGAGAGAGAGAGAGAGAGAGTTTTGGAGTTTTAGTTTTGATTTGATGGCCCTTTTGCTCTGATAAAAACACCCCTTTCAAAACCCTTATGTTTACTCTTGTGCTAGGACTTCTGTAGGTCAGTAGAACTGTTCAAACATTTGAGTTTTACCATCTCACTCCTTTTTTTTTCGTGCTGCATGGTATTTACTTCCATACCAATCTCAGAAGAGTGAGGATTACAAAGTATAATGCATTCCCTATTTTTACTTTAAAAAAATTGTACTGCCCTCAGACTAACCTTCACATTTTTGAGACTGTTGGAAATTTTCACCCCATTTTTTCTCTAGATCACGTTTTCATATAACCTCCATTGTAGAAGGTGATTGAATGCATTCTTATACAATCCCTCTGGATTTCTTCGATATTGCAGTCTTGATCATCTAGTACATTGTTTTGAATTGCACCAGTTTTGGTCCATTTACTACCTCAGAAGGCATGATTGTACAAGTAAAAATACCATGTCAATGAGCACATTTTGTTATAGAGGGATTAAGTTACCCCAGGTCTATTGGACAGGAGGAAGACATTTTGGAACAGCCTAGAGTTATGAATCAACTGGTACTTCCAGTAAGTTGCAGAATGGCTAATTACAAAATGATACAGGTAAAAGCACTTCCATGCCTGGTCTGTTTTTAACTTTAACTTTTGGCATTAATTTGCATCCTGTACCTCTTCTGAGTAGGTGTAAAATGTATACATTTACTCTGTGCTAATGAATTTCTAAGACAAATGCAAAATCAACTTACTTCATTTCTAGGCACTGAAGTTGAGCATCTATCACACTTGACTGGAACCAACGGACAAGTCATTCGGTGTTTCTGGTGGACAAAAAAGAAACTCTTAATATTTCAGAGAGCAGTTTTAAAATTAACAGTTCATAAAAACTTTCCAAGACCAAAATCACACATGTGCAACTTGAGATCCCTATCATAGAGGGCAAAAATTTCAAATGTGCCTTTAGTGAACTCTATGTGTTAATAATCAAGATTTCAAATACAAACAAAAATGACCTTAGCACCAATATTATATGTGTTACAGTCATATCATATATTGCATAGTGTAAAGAGATCATGAATAAACTTGCTTCATTTAACCTTTAAGAAAATGTTGCTCTCTATCAGCAGGGATGGGAGCAGACCACAAGTTTTGTGCTGAACTTTTGAATGTGGTCGATGCTCTGAAAGCTAAAGTGTAACTAAAAGTGACATGTGGTGTGATCCATCTGTAAAAATTTTCTACAGTCAGACTGCAAAGTTGAGTGAGAGCATTTTGAAACTAACTTTATGAATAAACCCATAAAATTTTTAGTTAGAGGCTTATCCAGATCTAAATCTAAAAATCTAATTTGATAGATCTTGATTTCTACAATGTCTTGAATAACTAGAATAATTTTGTCTTTGAGTTAATAATTTTACTATTTTTTTCCACAACTTTAAATATTTATATTGAAAGATAAGCCTAAATCGAGACTATATCAAGATCTAACTGGATTAGGATCAAAGTAACTAGTTCTAGATATATTGATTTAAATTGAACACTACAATGTAAACCTATGTTTCTTTCTTTCTTTTTTTTTGTCTTTAATTCAACCTATGAAGAACATAAACAGAAGAGTGAAGAAGTTAACCACACTCATGGCACTGGATGTCCTGTCTTTCTCCATCTTAATATCACCCTCCCTCCTCACCTTTAATACACATTTCCATAAACTTTCAATTTAAGTTCATGGTTCCATGCAAACTAGGACAGGCCTAGCTCTGCAAATATGATGATCAGCTCCCCTCCATTCCACTTATTTTTTTAGCACACAATCAACCACGAAAACTGCAAACACCAAGACTCACAGAGAGTGACATGTTAAATAGCTCTGCATGCACAGCCTAGATCATGACCAAACACAGTACATAAACAGACGATGCCCTGGACCTAGGCATCTGCAAACCTCTTTCTGTCTAAATGATAGAAAACCTTGTACTCAAAAAATTATCTTTTCACTTTTCTATAAAATTCTACACAAATAATAGAAAGTTTTCATCCTTGAATGAAGCAAGTTTTTCACTGCTGACATAAATACTTTTTGTATTTTCAACTCCAATGCACAGAATGGTTGATTGATTGACAAGTATTTCATGCCTAGCCAACATGAGTGGTGATTTCAGGGCTTCTGTCCCTGTGTTTAATATTCAATACAATTTCAGTATCAATGTATACTATTCTTGTAAGATGTCACACTCAGATACAGTTTTGCCATATTCCTTAAATACAATCTGAGAAGATGATAAGTTGGCAGGTATGGTCTTTTCACTGCTTTCAGGCATTGAATTATAACAAAGTATTGTGTATATCTAGTGAAAGCCATTCAGTGATTTACATTGGTTAGAATAGTGCAAATACTACTCTTTACTCTATTTTTTTTAAACCAGTTAAAAAAACTTACAATTGAGAACCTCTTTATAGCTTTCAAATCCCCTTGAAATAAGTATATCTGAATCTAGAGCTCACCTCTTCTTGTTCTTGTAACATCTGCTGTTGGCAATACTGACAGGTAATTAGCCTCTTTGGGCAATGTTTGCTCTGATGGTTTGCTAATCTGTTCTGGGACATGACGCTGCCACACAGGGAACAAGCCAGCATTTTTTTATCACAAGTTTTTTCATGCTTCTGAAATGGTGAATGAATTGATTTATTATAAAAAAAACAAATGACATTAAGGTGCAAGTTTTGTTTGGCATAATGATGATGATATTTGTAATCAAATACAAACAAATGTTGCAAAAGCCAGAACAGGCTCTGCATCCTTGATAAAACTACCTTACACTTGTGAAATGGATGCTAGCTCAAACATTTGAATGGGGAAAGACCATAGTTGTTAAAAGGCCGTCCTTTGGTAGGCCAGTCACCAGTCAGCTGCTCCCAGTTGGCCTAATCAGGTCATGAGGTCAACTGCTGAGTGGAAAGGGTATTCCCGATTTTGAGCTAGGGTGTTTTAGATGCATCATTTTTAATGTTTAAACATATGCGTTTAATCCCACTGGCTGCGTCAATATTAAGGAATAGCATATAATGTATAGGTACCATATTTATTGAGCATCGGAAAAAATAAAGTACGTTTTATTTCTTATTTCTTATATGGAAAAAAAAAATGCAGAGTGGTTTTGTTACCCAGGAATTTGATAGCAGCCGTATTTCATTACATGGATGACAGTTTTTAATGATGCCAATGAAAGCTTGCGGAATAATATTTTTGATGAAATTTCCGCACAGATTTTTTAATATATTGAATAATGCACATACAGAATGACAATAGCGAAGAGTTCATAGTTCTTCAGATACCTTGGTTTAAGTTTCTGATCAAGACCTTTCCACAGAGCTAGCCAATTAAGATTGTTTCATTTTATTACTCCTAATTTCATTGTTCATCTCTACATCTTAAGTGGTATAGTGACTCTTTATTACTTTATTGGCTCTAGTAGTACCATCAGTCTCTCCAGAGAAATTTAGTAAATACCAGTTTCTATGAGAGAAACACATGACCAATATGTGTGGTAAACTAAAGTTTAGATTATGGTTTACAATAAGGTCTAAGACTAGATCTGGAATAATTATGATCATCAGTGATAAAACACAAATCTAAAATAATTTTGATATCTTGTGACTACATTATTTTTGTTTGTCTAGGGAAGCCTATTGTTTTCACCACGGTAAATCTAGTAGACTTTGACTTTGCCAAATATAAAAAGTGTTTATTAAAAAAAAATTGTCTCCTAAGCTGTGAGAATATATTCTTTTTTCGACGAAATATTTAAAAGAAAAAAATCATATTCTCACATAAAATGCCTTGCTGTCATAAGTGTCTTCAGGAAAATAGATTGCTTTAAAGTAAAAATATTGTTCCTTTTTGGAAATTTCATTCTGCAACAAGACTATTTTGGTAAATAAAAAAAAAATTCACATATGTATGGTGAAAGTTATTGAATCGTATAGGTATGAAATTGCAACATAAAATCTGCCAAAAATTGTGAATCTCGATAATCATAGGTGATGAAAAAGCACACTTGCAGCAACTGTGCTGACACCACAGAGTTATATTCACCTAGGTTTGCTGCAATTGGCCTGATAGGTGATTTACTACCGATTTGCCCACTGCTAGAGGATACCTAGGGTATGCCTGGCAAAAAAACTAAAGGGCCCCTTTCAGTGGTTTTTAAATAGCTGTGAGCTGAGATGCAAGGAGTGAAAACCTGCAATAGACTAGTCTTTTGTTCAAAGCATCATTGCCATATTGTATAGGCTTAAGACTTCTTGCAACAAGGATAAATGCAGCATCCCTCAAGTCTCCAGGCCTCTAAAATGACCTGCCATTTACTTCTCATAATAAAAAATGTTGTCTTACTGCTTCATTATTATGATACAATATTGAACTTTAAGCTGCAAACTTGTCATTAAAAAGACAAAACAAGTTTGAAAAACAAACACAGAAACGCTAAAATCCAGTTTACTTGACTGTTGTGTTAAGAAGAGAGGTATATCTAATTTACCGTAATATAATCATGAAACAAGCCTGTCCATGTGCAACCAGGATTGATACACTTGACTTTAATTTTTTTCATTTCTCTAATTGCAGCTTTGTCCTCAAACATCTGTGGAAGAAACAAAATTTTAAAGCATTATAAGTACAACAATCTTGCCCAAACTATATGAAAACATGACAAAAATTCATGCTGCACAGAATCTACTTTGCATCCTAAACACTGAGGGTTTGGCCTAATCCGTTTCAGGTGAATTGATTAGAGGCCTCGTTTGCTCTGACACATCTTTGATGCACTGATATGCAGAGTGGAATTTTACAATATTTAACAAATTTCTCACTAGTTTCTGTATCACAGAGAAGCATGAATAAGTCATAGCCTTCATAATACTCCAACAATTTCGGCATTTTAAAAATGTTGGTCATGGTACAAATTGTCGTTGCCAATGGCCAATAGCTGTTAATGCATTTTAAGCCACTTCATGTTATTCTACATGATGTCTGTTGCCTGCAGCAAATAGTGCAGAATAGATATGTTTTGGTTACTGATACTGGTGGAAAAACCTGCCCTCCTCTTGTTAACCCAGAAGCAGCACTAGGGCTCTTTAAATCATTATAATTCATTTGCATATCATAATTTTCTCTACTAATGAATTCATTGCAATCACTAATTCCTTGTCTCCTAATTGCAGAATTGTTGTCGCCAGCATCTGATCAGAATTTGGATCACACTATTTCTCTAAAAACATTTTCTACAACTTCTCACTCATACCAACTTGATTATTATCTCTTGCAGCATTATGAATATACCAGAATTAATAAAGATTTCTCTTTTAATGTGCAAGGTCCAATTGATAAAACTATTTGAATATAAATCTCTTAGGCAAATAACCTATAAGCCTTCACAAAGACAAGAACTGTGCTCTTTTTAAGCTTCTCATTCATATAACGTCAATCAAGGGCAGCAGTGGGTTCTTTTAGATCTGCATGTTGTTCAACAGCCACATCTATATTTTTGAACCTTTTCCGAGTTTGTGAATCAAATTTCAGAATTTCTGCTTTCATATTTTATTTGAATGGTTTATGACAATTTTTTTCTTTGTTGACTTATAAAAATTTAAAAAGCTGTATGGTTTTCTTTGGCCCAATGAAATAAGATTTTTTAACACTAATAACAGATCATGTTGCTAAAATGTACAGGGTAAATGCAACTTGGTTGAAAAAAAAAAATTAGAACTTGGCCTTTTCACTCACAATTCATGACACTGAGTGCTTTATGAAGTCTATCATTATTAAGTCATCTGAAATCCTTTATTCAAAGGCATTATCTAAATAGAAGTATTATTTGACTTACTCCCTCCAGTGATAAAACACATGATTCAGCTTCCAGATCTTCTTCTACACATGCTTGGCATGTAAAAGGTTGGGGAAGCCTGAAAATGGTCAAAATATATTTGAAATTAAAAATCAAACATGTAAGATAAACTTCAAAATAATGATGACTTTTGATTCCATTGATTAAAACACTGAAATTGATTTAGCTAAACCCTGTCATAGAAAATTATGAAGACTATAAAGCTTTAATATCCACATTGTAAAAGTGATCAGGGATTTTACCACAGAAAACTTTTATAACTTTATCTCCAAAGTAGAACGGTAGCCTTCTTATGAATAAGGAAATGCATGTACTGGATGAGGTAGATTGCAAAACAAAATTTTCTTTATTTGCTCTTGTTCAACCAAATTAAAAGAAGGAAATCTTCATTTAGCTTGTCAACTTTAAGGAGCTCTAGCGACTGAAGGCTTACAGCACTCATCCTGATATCTGCAGGTTTGAACCCTAACAAGGCTGGAGATCACAGAGGCGTGAATGAGCAATATCAACCAACAAACAAACAAGCAGCCTTAAGTAATGCACCAAAGCTTCTCTCCCACCCCCTTGGAAGCAGGAAGGGATAAAAAAGATGAGGCCCTAGACTCATCAATAAGCAGTGTCACTTTCTTTTGAAATCCATTGATATATAATTTTGCACAGATTTCAAGGGGGAGGAGCACACTTGACCCAACGGTCACAATGATGATACAGATGATCATTGTGATAATAATGACAGCACAAGAATGTTACCCATACTACTTAGTGATAACTCACTGTAGCATTTTTTGCCTACAGCAGTTGCAGAATCTGTGTCCACATTCACTCTGCATTGGTTCTCTCAGGATGTTCTTGCAGTATCCACAGAGGAACTTCTCCTCCACCTCTTTCTCTGCTATCTCCTTAGGGTAACCTGTCTGTAAAACTGGAATTTGCTTTATTTCTGAAGATGAATCACTAGGGCTTGAATTTGATGGGTTATGAGGAGTTTTTGATAAAGAGGGTGATGAAACTGCCACGCCTGTAGGACTAGTGGCGCCCTCTGCTGCTGATCCTGTGTCAGCCATTGCTTCAAGAGCTGCATCTGCTTGAACATCCAGGGCATCCATGGGGGACACCGATAAAACTTCTGGCAACTTAATCAATAAACAAATATGTAAATATGGCAAGATTACTCAATTTAGTTCAGTGTAAAACAGTCAGTAATTTGTAAACCTTGTGCTCCCATCGAACTACTTCATAAAATTCTTCCTTAGTGGGCCTTTTTTTTTGAAGGTCATCAGTTCCTGTGAAGTTATTAGAAAAACAAAAAGGGATAATCATAATAAAATAATAATAATAATAATAATAATAATAATATCCAAATATTATGAATGATCTATATTTTACTTTAGAATATAATACAAAAAAGCCAAGCACTGTTCGAGCATAAATACATAAATGTGCAGTGGCTGAGGAAATTGATCTGCTAATTATTGCACATAAGATTAACAAATCAAATTAGGCGTCTAGCATAACAAAAAAAAAAAAAACAGCTTTAGTTTAACTAAGTGCAAGTGAATTTTTGAAGTTGCAGAGATCCCTAATATTAACTGCAATTAAGCCAATGTGTACGACAATAATCAGTCACTAATTTCAGTTACTATGTCTTTTCAGGATTAACAATGAAGATTTGGGATAAAAAGTTCACATTAATAAAATATCCAAAGTTACAAAAAAAAAAAGAGACAATATTGCAAAAGGAATGATCTAAGAAGAAGATAAAGATAAGAAAAAGAAGAAGCAGAAGCAGAAGAAGAAGAAGAAGAAGAAGAAGAAGAAGAAGAAGAAGAAGAAGAAGAAGAAGAAGAAGAAGAAGAAGAAGAAGAAGAAGAAAAAGAAGAAAAAAAAAATAAACAATAACAATAAGAGTAAGAAAAGATCAAGAATCATTTTTTAAAAATTATAAATGCACAACCATAGTGATCCCTCTTATTCTTAACAGTCATAAAGTTTATCAGTTCAAATAGATCTCATGCATTAGGCCTACTTTTTATTTGAATATTTAAATACTCTTCAAAGCTCTAGTATAAAAATCTGTCTTAAACTTAAGAAGTTTATGGCTTGAAACTCTTAAAAATTGATTGCGTGATAAGACAGTGAAATTCTTAATTTCTTATTACCTTCTTAAATAAAGAAAAAAAAAGGAACCAGAAAAATATAAATAAGTTTATGATTTGATGTACTTATTAATTTTTTTAACAATCTCGCCAGTGTTCCCTAAAGAACTTCAGTTTTTTTTTAACTATACTAGCTTTGCTTTATGTCTCTTTCGTTTTCAGCTCCTATTTCAACCTTGATTTTTTTTAATTCAAAAGGCAAAAAGTCAGTTGAAGTTATAGCAATCAGCCAATCAAACTTAACACTAGGCATAGTTACCCTGAATCTATTTGCCATTACTAAGCTTAATGAAATGTTTAAGAAAAATAAGACAACAAAACAATGTTGAAGGAATGAATATATGTATCTAGACTGTAGACAGCCACTAGATATAATGAACTTGATAAAAAAAATATAAATAAATCATTAAATAAAAAAAAAAAAAAAAAAAATAAAAAGAAACATACAGGTAAAAACTTTCTGATATTTATAAATTCATGACAGTTGTTTGATTTTACTGAAACTGCAACTTCAACTTATGAATTCTAACCTCAACTCAAGTCAACTAAAAAGGAAGCTCTTTAGTCTTAAATACAAAAAAATTATAATAGGCTCTTATCTCTGAAAAGTTTAAGGCCTGGCTAATTTTTTCTTTCTTTCAATTAATTTATTAGATCACTTTTATAGACCATGGTACCAGGATATTGTATGGTTAATAAGCATTTAGCTTAACTATAGAGTTACGTCTATATCTACAGTTAAATCAAGGCAACAGAAACAAGCCTGACTCATAATGAAACTATCTGCATTATTTTTTTAGACCTTACAAGGCCTCAGTTTTAAAAAAATATGTGATTCATATCAATTAAACTTTCGGTGACAGAGGCTCAACTTTGTATGATATGAAATTTGTCATGATCGGCCGTTTGGCGGCGTAAGAGTAAACTAGAATTAATCTAGTCTAGTACAAATTACAAGTTTTTGAAATTTGCTA
>JAWDGP010002624.1:1430000-1475000 GCA_033675545.1 Elysia crispata | reverse complement strand
TTTTTCTGCAATCTAATGTTGAGAGATCAAAGGTGGCTTCAGTTTCGGTCTAAGTCCACATGCCCTCAGCTTCGCAGACTTTCACTGCCACAGACTCATTATTTTTTATGGAACAAAACCTGTGGGCAAAGCACTGAGAGCAGGTTATTTTTGCAAAGGTGGCTTACACGCGAGAAATCCCCGTTTCTAATTTTAGGCATGACAGCTAGGGAAAGTCATGTTTGGTGGTTTGCGTCTGGCTACTGGTTTGCATCTGATCCACTGTGAAGAGAGAGAGAGAGAGAGAGAGAGAGAGAGAGAGAGAGAGAGAGAGAGAGAGAGAGAGAGAGAGAGAGACGTACAGAGATGTAATTATAGAGGTAGATAGACAGACATTATAAAGTCAGACATATATATATATATATATATATATATATATATATATATATTTACAGACGGTAGAAAGATAGATTCCTGGATTCAGAGGGAGAGAGAGAGAAAGAGAGAGAGAGAGAGAGAGAGAGAGAGAGAGAGAGAGAGAGAGAGAGAGAGAGAGAGAGAGAGAGAGAGAGAGAGAGAGAGAGAGAGAGAGAGGATCACATCTTTAGGTTGCTACTGTGCACAGTTTTCTGTCTATAGATAACGGATTCAATAGTCCTCTTTCCTCTTGGCGTTTAGAACTGTAGGTCTTTTTCCCAAACTCGGTAATCTACGTATTCCTAGGCCTGTTTTTGATCCCCTTCTCGTCTATCTGTCTGTCTGTCTAAGGATCTACTTCTCCTCTTTGCTGTCTCTATTTCATTTTACGTGTCAGTTGATATTGATGTTTTTTTTCCCTTTGCCATTTATTGTTTACGCCTCTGCGTATACGACCCCCCCTAGTCAATGTCACACTGAATTTCCCTTAATTTTTAGGCGTAAATACAATAATAGAGCTTACCACCCTTTGAACTATGCAATACGCCTAGGCTTAGATTAAGAACGCAGATAAAGGCTTGGTTATACAGATACTGTGATAATCTGGTTTGAAATTTAGAAAAAAAAAGCAAAAAATAAATAACCCCAAAAAACAAAACAAAAACAAAACAAAACAAAAACAAAAAGAACAATTGTCTTAGGGACTTTCTTATACAACCTTTGTTTATGGCACTTTTCAAACATTCTCAACTATTAACTTCTGTATAGTCTGTGCCGTTCCTTCTCCTGTACATGTATTCATCTTTGCCGACTTATTCTCTGAGATTTGGTTTTTGGTTTGAGACTCACTTGGCTAGGAAGAAAGACCTTGTTTTTTTCACAGGGGTGCAAAGAATAGAATAAAAATTTCCCTTCCTTTTTTTGCGCGTGATGCAGACGACAAACTACGCATAAGCTCTAATCGTTTGCTGTCTTTCGACTCACCTTTTTTTCTTCTATTCCTTCACCTTTCCGTACTTTCTCTTACTCGAAATACATTTCATTTAACTATCGCGGGGCTGAAAACTTAACTGTAAATCAACAGTTTTTTAGAGACTACCATCCCTAACTTGTAAGCCACAGCTTCGTCAGCAATATTCGTTACTTTTGTTCACACTAAGTTCTTACCTTATGGCCACCTCTCGTTTTCTATCGCCATATATACATGTATATATCTAGGTCTATTTATCTGAACGATCACTACTCCGAAGCAATAAATTCAACGCCTGCCTCGCTAAACACCTAGATTTCTATGTCCTCACTCCAATCCAGACTGCGCCTAGTCCTGTCAGCTGGGGCCAAGCCAACAACCAACACCAGACAGACTTGAGCTCACCACCTCCTCCTCAGGCCTCCTGCGCTCGACAGTAAAGTCAACCACGGTGTGTCTCACATGCGCATCGAGCCCGGAGCGAGTCAATGCCCTTTTCTCCCCGCCCCTTCCTCTCCCCTCATCTCTTGCGATGCTGCTCCCACCGCAAGCCACGACCTTATTCCCACCCACAGGTCAGTCAGCTGATTGGAAAGTCTGAAGCTCATGCCTATTTATAGAGAGCAGTGAAGAAAATCGGAGTTCAATAACACGAGCGTTTTTACCAAAACCATAATCCCATTTACAATCGAATAGAATGTTTTACGTGCTAAACCGACACTTGCATACTAGACAAAGGACTTCCTTTATCAGACATAGATTGAAAAAAAAAAAGTCAAAATCTTTTATTAAAAAAAAAACCCATTTGGTTTTATACTAAGACAAAGACAAATAGAGGAAGAAATAAAGAGCTAAGCAAAGAGTCAGACACATAGAGAGAGAGAGAGAGAGAGAGAGAGAGAGAGAGAGAGAGAGAGAGAGAGAGAGAGAGAGAGAGAGTAAGAGAGAGAGTATGAGGAGGTAGAGATTAAGAGAGAGATAGAGAGAGAGAGAGAGAGAGAGAGAGTAAGAGAGAGAGTATGAGGAGGTAGAGATTAAGAGAGAGAGAGAGAGAGAGAGAGAGAGAGAGAGAGAGAGAGAGAGAGAGAGAGAGAGAGAGAGAGAGAGAGAGAGAGAGAGAGAGAGAGAGAGAGAGAGAGAGATAGAGAGAGAGAGAGAGAGAGAGAGAGAGAGAGAGAGAGAGAGAGAGAGAGAGAGAGAGAGGAGCAACGGGCAAAAAAAAAAAAAATGACAAAAAGGGGAAATCAATTGAGCAAACGACCATTGACACGATTTTAAATAATAAATGTAAGGATAGATGAACAAACAGACTATACAATGATGGCTACAAAGCATACACGATTTTTACCTTGAAGGGGAAGTAAACATTAATTTTTTAAACTCAGGTTGCAAAATATTTTGGATTACTTCCCAATGGTGATAAAGTGAAAAACAAAAATTAATTTGTGGGCTTAGGAGATTGGATATGAAGTTGAAAAAAACGGGGGGTGGGGGAGACAGAGAGACAAAGAGAGAGACAGAGAGACAGAGAGAGACAGAGAGAGATAGAGGGAAAGACTAAAAAAGATACAGATAAACAAAAAGAAAAAGTGACCGAGAGATTTATTTAAATAAATATAGCAAAAGAATTGAAAGGACACATTGAAACAGGTTCATAAACATACATAAAATTTATAAATAAACTAGAACAAGCCAAGCAAAATTGAATTGTAAAAGCATTTAAGACCTTCAAATGTTGCTAGATGGAAATAAAAAGTCTGAATAATACAAACACAAATTAGTCCCTAATCTAGGTGTACTTCTGATTAATAATCAAAGGCCAAATAGCTCGTAAGATTATTTTTTTTTTATCGTATCAGGAAATAATAATAATCCAAAAAATAAATCATTATAAACAAATAAGCATTCATTTGAAATGGCATTTAATTTTGAATGAAATATAGATTTCGTTAAGTACAAGAACTAATTATTGCAGACTAAATGACATTGCATTATAAGCAGTTATAAAAAAAAAAAAAGAACCCAAACAAAAACAAACTTGCAATATCTAAGCATTATAACGCTCCTTTTTGTCAAGCACTATCAACAGAAAGCTAATTTACCTGCCAAGCATATGACATAATTTTGTAAATTTATATATAAATAAAAAAAATACATAAATTCAAAACATCAAATGCTGCCATTCTTTTTTTAGAAGTGCTTACAAGGTGTGGTTAAATTGAACAAAAATTTAAACCTTAAATTTCCTAAAGCAGCATGAACTGACAGTTGAACCTCAGTTTGAACCCCTTCACTCACAGGGCTGGGCAATCATCTGAGAATGGCAGTGGTTACAACTCCAAGTGAAGATGATGATTAAACTAAACTGCACGTCAGGAGGAGAGAGGGACAAAGGTGATATGATCACCGTTGGAGCCCAGTCTTTTCAACCTCAAAAAACAAAAAAAAAATTTCAAACCATGTGAGTCTTTTTTTAACTTTGACTGTTGTTCTACACCAACAGAGATATATGGAAGCATATATATAAAGAGCAAGATGTTATTTTCTTTTCAAATGTATCTCTTATACAAAATATGAATATTTTCCATGAAAAATGATGTTTACAAATTCTGTGATAAAGGTGAGTAGAAAAAACAACTCCCCAAATAATGCACACGTAAACAAGTGTTATTGCTTCTAATAAAAAACAACTCTTTAAGACATCAGCATCCAAGTTTGCATTAGATTCATCATTATCAATTATATCCATACAAGGCAACAGTAGTCTCTAAAAATAAGTACACTGTAAAAGGATTACATGGAATATAAATACAATGATCATGTAAGATCAAAATAACAGTGCAATGCCTTCAGACATCCTGCAGGCCTCAGATAAACCTGAGCTTGCAAGAGTTTCAAACTGTTTAAATAGACAGCCTAAAGATGAGGGCCTGCACTTAATGTTAGAAAACATAACTTTTCAAATAAAATAATATCAGTGTCAGTCCATCTCTTCAAAGAGAATTCTCACCAAAGATTTTCCTCTTGATATTTCAAAACCGTTGAAAGACACCAAAAGAAGCTTTATGGAAATGGTGTATAAATTAATAAAAGTGTCTTGAAATTTCTTAATTTGTAATTTAATACTGTTCTAGTAATTGTTAAGTTATTGTAATCAAAGCAGTAAATTTATAACAAAAATAAAAATATAAATATAAATAAAAAAATAAATCATGAAAAGAAACTCAAGTGATGCAATTCAAATAACAATATGTAACGATAAAAATTATTAAGCTAAGTGACTGAAAAAAAAAAGATGAATTGTGGAAATACAGTTTTGAAATATAAAATAGGTAGTTTGAGAAAAATGCAGTACATTTTAAAGAAAAGTGGAAAAAAAGTGTTTAAAAATGCGTTTATTTCTGAGAAGATTTTGAAAAAATTACAAAAAAACCCCAAAATGATTGCGTCAATCCCATCTTCAGTTACAGATCAGTTACTCTTTCAGCAACATCAATCAACTGTTCTATCTTTGCTGCAGGTAAGTCCTTGACTTGACTAGGGTCAACAGGATTTGACTGCTCCTTGCATTGACTGTCTGATAATGAAGTCGATGAGAGAAGGTTTGCTTCGGAATCAGGATAACTTGTCGATAAAGATCTCTCTATTGAAATTTGTCCATTCAATTTCCTTTGTTCTGGGGTTAGCGCGTTTGCACGTTTGGCAAGTCTAGGGGAGAGGGGAGCTTGTGTGCCACTTGAGTTTGAGTGGATGCCATTTGTGTTCAGGCTGTCAGAATGAGAGAGACAGTCATCATTGTCTGTTGCTTGGACTGTAATGGTAACAGAGTCATGCTCCTCTACTTGGACCTTTCTCTCCGTGATGGTTGGCTTCATGGATGCACTGACGGGACGGGACCGGGACAATACACCCCTGCTGGGTGTGTCTTTGTCCATCAAAAAAGGCCCCACCATTGTGTGTGTGTCTGGCTCGTCATAGTCATCGCCCTCCTCAATCACTTTGCTCATGCCAGAGCTAAGGCGACTGCGGGCTGTTCTTGTCGCCTTCAAGGAAACAGCTGACCTGTGCAGTCGCGAGTTGGATGTAGCATCATCATTATCACCATCACTTCCAGAATCTATCTCATTTTTCTTCGCCTTTCTCTGCTCCTCTTCCACTTCCTTGAGAAATCTTACAGGGGAGCTAATCGGACGAGGTTTACTTTTGAGATTCAAGTCTGCTTCTTCTTTGCTCCCTCTTCGTCCTCCGTTGACAACTGGTTTGCCATTACTTATCTTTAATGAGGATACCAATGATGAGGAGTACAATGAGGATGACGATGATGTTGATGTCGAAGAAGCCTCTTCTTGCTGAGATTCTTCTGTGACTTTTTCCACCATGGAAATGTAGTTCTCCAGCTCTGCCACCTTAGCCCTGCTGTTCAGACTAAGCCTGGCAATGTCTTTCTTGGTACATGGCCTGCGAATGCTGAAGCGGCGACGCCTCTTGATACAAGTGCTGATGTTATCAAAGATAATTTCACTGCAAAGAAGTGTATTATACTCGATCAAGCGTGATAAACGCTCAAACTCCAGATGGGTGTAGGTAAATTTGAATGTAGAATATGGGTGGGCGGGATCGTCAAAGATGGCAAAGTTGGCAAAATCAATCTCATCTTGAGTTGTTCGCGCTACCCCTGAAGAGAAAAAGAGAAACATGGGTTAGAAGAAAAAAGATATCTTTGTTAAGTATTTTTTGAAAAATTACCTTCCGAACTTATATATACTGTTAAACATTAGATACAAATTAGAAGAACATATATATGATTATGTTAGAGGCAAGCTTTGTATTTGCGCCAAAAACCATTACACCAGTGTTTTAAGAACCAACACTTGAAGCCCTCATTCAATCCAATTGTTTTACCCTTTCCTCCCATTTTTCTTCTTTGTCATTTTGACAATTTGATTGTTTTGCCCTCCCCGCATTTTTCTTCTTTGCCATTTTGGTTATTTGATTACTTAGCCCTTTTCAGCATACGCTTTTTCTACTTTGTTATTTTGGCTATTTGAATGTTTTGCCTTTTCCCTCATTTTGTTTTTGTCATTTTGGCTTTAAAATTTGAATATTTGACATCTGAACAAATGATTGCATAGTTTGTAGGAAATTTCTATCACAGTTAAAGATAAATTAATGTTAGAGATTGTTCAATAATACCAATCAATGAATGAACTAATCCAACAATCAGTCAACTATTTCAAATTGTTGAAACATTTGATGTTAAAATATTTGTACTTGATTCATTTGTAGAAGTTACAGTTAAGGATGAGAACAGATGAATGGAATGGAAAAAATTCCTTTTTAGATAAACAGAATTTCATTTTATGATTACTCTGAGCTTGATCTGAGACAGTACTTTGCTTATTAAATCAATGCTTTTGTAAGAGTACAAAAAGAGTAAGCACATCAATAACTTACAGCATGGAGATCAATGCAATGAAGACCAAGACAATGACCAACAATATCAAAAGATTAGATCAAATAGTAATTTGATTGCAGCCAAAAACTGAATACTATACGGGGTGAGATTTCAACAGATTTCTTTTCAATATTTGCCCAAAAAACTTTCCTCCTCCCTTCCAAAAATTAATGGACAGAAGGTGTTTTTTTTTTGTTTTTCTGGTGCAGTTTCTCAATTCCGATTTACATGAAGATCTCTCCTTCATTTTAATCTTTAAAGACAAACTAGAAGTGACTGAGCTTGTTCTTTAAGATTATTTAAACCGTCTCACAAACTCTGTCCTTGAGCTGCTTAAGCTCTAATCTTAGAAAAGCATTCATCACCTGGACTGATCTCTCGTCGAAAGTTGACATTCACAAGGCAGAAGTGAAGCACTATGGGACAGTTAGGATCCCAAGGATGCTTGAAGACGTAACACTCTTTAAGACCTTCTTTCTCAATGATATTTGGGTCAATAGGTGGGAATGGCACCTTGTTAAGCTCTGCCCATTTCGCTGCAAGTAGGAGCTCCTGTGAATAGTTATTTCATAGAGAATCTTTAAAGAAATATCCGGTGTTGAAAAGAAAAAAAAATATATATCTAAAACAAAGTATAGCATAAAACTATAGAAAGACCGCAGCGATACTCGCCTTGCGTCCTATGCTTTAAACACCCATAATTATGCTTTATATTCTTACAAAAACATCAAATTGATTTTATTAAATGTCTCAGTTTAAAAGAAAAAACGTATGTTTAAAACTGTTGATGCTCTTATTCTTATTTTTGTTCTTTTTTTTTCATTTTCTTTGTTGAATTTCTACTATTGTTTAAAGTATTGTCGATGGGATTGATAGTATTGCATTATTTTTGAATTTCTTTTTTAAAAAGATTTTTGTAACAGTTACTGGTAATGATGTTTTTTTTTATTTGTCTCCATATACTGTTACTGCTGGGAAATCTGTTGTTGCTATTGCATGCAATTCTGTTTTGTCTCTCTTCTCCCATTCCATATGGTTTTTGTAGCCTTTTTTATACTAATGATGTTTTGGCCTTGCTGTTACTCTTGTCATTTTTATTCATTTTTTTTGGGTTGTTGTTCTTTATTCTGTTTTTTCCCCTCCATTTTCTTGGATTTCCTTCTTATTTCTCCTCTTCAAATTTACATTTCTGATGCCCATTACCTTAAAAGGTGGGGTATCATCAGAAGGTCTGGCACTGAAATCAAATGAGATAATAATGTCCACCTCCCTCTGTGGCCGCAACACTACTGGGAAGGGAGAGTTGAAGGTCAGACCACTGTCTACAACATACAGCTTCTTCACATTAGTCGGATGAAGATCAAAGATACTGCCAAAGGTTCCTGAAAATCAGAACAGCCAAAGACTCATAAGATTGAAAAAATAATTCATGTAAAAATTTTTCATTTGCAATCCAAGATTTGGAACCAGTTAAGTCTGCCAGTGAAAAGAAAATATATGTTTAAATAGTGAAATGTACAAATAAGCTGTGAAGTAATAACCTCACAGTCTAACTCATGAGTGAAAAGTCAGAATTGATCCTCCTTTGAAATTTTTATTATACCTTGCTTGGCTTGTTCCTACAAACTTATCAAACTTCCACAAACAGCCCTTAATAGATCAATGATAAAAATTTTTCATAGATAAGTTTTGCAAAGAAGCAAAATGTTACACAAAGATCTAGATAGTTAATTTTATGTAGACAAATTTCAAGATGATATTTATTTTCCAGTACCAGTAAAAAAAATCCATTCTATTATCAATTTTTGATTCACTACTTAAGCTTACATTTCACACCTACAAGTTTCATAAAATGTAATTATAATTGTTTTACTTTGAAAAATATATTTTGTCCTTGCCATATTATCATAACAAAGTCCGAAAGTAAATAAATATTACTTTCTAAAATGTTAAAACTGTTTCTTACCTAACCATTTCCTCAATTATTGATGTAATGTGAATTAAACAGCATATAATGGTTACTTTTTTTTTATCGCCTTCTTGTATATGCTTGATAGGTATGAAATATTAATAAAACTTTATGTGATAACCTAATCATTCAATTATCTGACAAATAATAAGTATCATATATTTACTGTCAGACGATGGTATAAACTATTTATGTTATATGTTTGCACATAATTCCGTGTCATTTATTTTTAACTTTATGGAATGCTAAATAATGATTTAATTATTCAATTGACTTAAACTATCTCATCCTTTGTTCTGCTTATGAAATTTTTGACATCCTCAATTTAAAAAATATCATTGGAAGGTGAAGATATGTAGACTAAATTTCGAGCAATCAAAGTATTATTCTGACAGTGTTTAATTTGGAATTCTGCTTGTAATTTCCACTTAAAAATTTATTTACGTTAAAACAAAGGTGTATTTTAACACACCTTTGTTATTCTCGTCCTCCTCCTCCTGAGTCTTTGTGAAAGGTGAAATAGGATATATATTTTGAAGTGACAGGCCTCTCATGAAGTTGAACACTTGGGCCGCTCGAACCTCTATAGACTGCAAGCAGAAGAGAAACATACATGTATTAATTTTGTGTAGCACGTGATGGCCATATTATTTATCATCATCATTTTAATCAAATTAAATGTAAACAGAAGAATCTTTAGTCACATAGTAAAGAACCTTCAACTAGTTCAAGGCATGCTATCGACGTTTTTCAGATAGCATCTCCTTTAAAATTTATGCCCTGCCACACCTGACGTATGCCTACTTAAATCCTCATTGCAAAGCCCATTAATTAAATGGTCAAAGAACAAAAAAATAATTGATCTTTTTATATATTATTATATTTAAACTTGCCATCAGCATCTCATGAATACTACTTGTCATATAAAGATCAGGGACAACTAGTTAATTACTAATATATTATTCATATTTACAACAATATTTTCCTATAATAAAAAGTGTATGAAAATCAAAAACAAATTATGAAAATCAATACTAAAAAAATTTCAAAGCCTTAATTGAAAAAAAAATTATTTATAAATAACTTTGAAAATTATGATTCTAAAGCATAATTTTTCTAATACAGTACAAAAATAGTTGCTAAATAAAGTTCATTAAAAGATAAAAAACTTATTAATTTTCTTATAGTAATAAAGATTCATTAATTACATAATGTCGCATATCGTATGGCTTTTTTTGTCTGTTTTGTCTAAGAGAATTAATTAAAAATAAAAAAGTGGGGAAAACTGACCTGAAACCAGCTGGACTCCATCATGCGCGCAACAATGCCATCCCAGAATGACCTCTGCTTTAATTTGGTGCTTCTTGATCTTTTTCTTTGAAGGCCACCTGTAGATCAAGGTAAAATAATAAAACTCAGTCATGGAGACCATGCAAGCTCTGTGCTCAGACATTGATACAAGTCTTGTGAACATAAGCACCGTAAATAATTTACACAAGGGCCAAAAAGATACACATTTTACTGGTTTTACAAGTTGCAAAGTGGTACAATGTAAGACATAGTAAGGGAAAAACAAGTTAGGTTCAAACGATATTTGATACTGCTGCCTCAAACCTCATTACTTTGTGAAAAATATAACCTTGGTCTGGAAATACTTGGATCATAAACTTTTAAAAATGTTATGCTTGCCTTATCGGTGATTTTACAAAAAAAATTGCTTCATAAGAAATGCAATGAAAACTCTGCTATGTATAAGATTATCCTTCATGAAAAGTTGATCAAACACTTAAGTGGCAGCGTCTGTACCAGTTGTCTTCTCCCCGTGTGTGCCCTTCTCTTTCTTGCTGTTATCCTCATCATCGCTAGACTCACTGTCTTCTGCATCATACTTGGCCAGATCTTTTTGGAGCTCTTCCTCTAAGTGAGGGGGAAAAAAGAAAAAGAAAAAGGCTCAGTGCACAACACTTTGAAGAAGCAGAGGTAAAAGCAAGCTGACATCAGTCAGAATGATCAATCACATTTAGTCTCCTATATTTTAATTACTATAAACTTGATTTTTATATAATTTCAACACATTAATTCTAGTAAAAGCTCATAACTTCTTTTCTGAGGAAGGTTTTTTTTTTGTACATATATTTTTAGAAAAGGGCTGGTTGTTGAAAGCAATAATTGTGAAGAGTGGCTTACATCAGCCATTCCTTAGAAAAATCACTTCATAAAGACTATGGTAGTGAGAGACAGAAGAGAAGAGGTAAAGAAACAGAAGAGATAGAGGTCTAGAGAGATAGAAAGATAGATAGATAGAGAGAGAGAGAGGGAGAGAGGAAGAGAGAGAATGAGAGAGAGGAAGAGAGAGAATGAGAGAGAGAAAGAGAGAGATAGAGAGGGGGAGGGAGAGAGTGGATAGGAAGTTTAAAACTAAAGAGCATCAACTCACGGAGCTCCTCCCTCTCCCTCCGCATGAGTTCCACTGTGTCCACGTTCTTGTCATCCTGGAACAAGCGCTTGAATTGGATACAGAAAGCGCTGCCCCATATTCCTAACCAGGGAGAAAGTTAGATGGAGAACAGATTTTATTTCATTCAGATGTTCTTGTGTATAGATGGCTCTGAAGCTGGCTATGTAGTAGTTTACACAATTACATAAGTGTATGCGTTTGAAGAGAGCGTTGAGAGAGAGAGCAATGAGAGAGAGAGAGAGAGAGAGAGAGAGAGAGAGAGAGAGAGAGAGAGAGAGAGAGAGAGAGGGAGAGAGGGGGGATGGCAGAGAGAGAAAGAGTGAGGCAAAGGGCGAGGCAGGCAGGCAGACAGAGATGGAGGGAGAGAGAGAGGGAGGGAGAGAGAGAGAGAAAGAGAGAGAGAGAGAAGAAGAGGAGGAGGAGGTAGATGGTGATATGGATAAAATGATGGGGTATTACACATGGATAGAAGACAAATTGTGTGTGTAGGAAGAGATAGGGAGACATAGAGTAAAACTAAAGATAGGGAAGACAGGAATAAAGGTAGAGATGGAGGGAAGAGACAGAAAGTAGAGAGAGAGAGAGAGAGAGAGAGAGAGAGAGAGAGAGAGAGAGAGAGAGAGAGAGAGAGAGAGAGAGAGAGAGAGAGAGAGAGAGAGAGAGAGAGAGAGAGAGCATATCCTCCATGGCGATAGAAATAGTTTTTTTTTTGTAATTCATCATTAATACAGTTTTGTCTTATTGCCAGAAATCAAGGAAGCACAAACCTTGCAGGAAATGAAGTGGAGGTTCAGGAAAATGGCGAATGATCTTGCCCATGAAGAACTTGCATGCAAACTGCTCGGCTTTCATGAACGTTCCGTACTTTGGTAAGCCCACCTCAAAGGGAGAAAACTCCATCCATTCTAAAATAACGGAAAGTCCTTAAAATAAAAGTCGCCAATCCAGGCTCTTATGCTTTTGTATTATTTTTCTAACTTTCCATTAGATGTCTCGGAATTAATTCAATAAATGTGAATAGAATTTAAAGAACGATTCGCAGAGGAGTATCATCCCTCGTTTATATTAATTTGAACTTTTTTTTGAAAACATGGATTAGAACCCGAATTAGCTGTTCTCAATAGCACATCAATAGATCGAAGCCACCAAAGTGGAAAAAAAAATTACATGCGTGTACATAAAAATATCAACAAGCACGGGCCCTCATAGTGTTAATGTTGTTGGGCAGAGTTAATCAGATCTATATATTTGAGACAAAACCTTTGATAAACTTTATCTATCTTTATCTTTATCTATTTTCCCTTAAGTTCTTTGGTAAGCCTGGCATGTGATCTATCGTATTCCATAAAAGATATAACCATTTCTCCTTCAGCTCACTTGAGTCTAGGCTATTGACGTACCATGAAAGACCATAGCAGAGACACTTTTCTTTACATGAAGACAAGTGTACAGCGGAAGTGGACACTGGCCTTGGTCAACTGCTTGTCTCTGGTCGCTCAGCTTTGCGTTCAAGCGCTGGAAAGACAACAGGGCAAATTGTAATGATACAAACTGTTGATTCTGCTTCGCTGATCTATTGTCTGAAATAGGCCATACATACATTATAAGGTTTATCCTATGCCTTTTCTAGTATAACATTTTAAACAGAAAAAGATAAAAAATGCGGCAAGTCGAAGACCTTATGCAAGGTCCTAAATAAACGGACCATAATTATGATCTTGATCCCACTGTCTTTCATTATCAATATCGTTTTTTTTGTATCATCAAAATGCATCTTCAACAGGTTCATTTGTCTGCACATTAGTCTGCAACCCTTCAATGTAAAGTTTTATTGCTTTATCCCTCATTTCAGATTTAGTATCCAAAGTTATATTTATTTCAAGTTTTGCAAAATATTCATAGACTATAAAAGTTAGGTGGAAAAAAACATTCTGCAATGTTGTGTGATCTGAAGCACACCTCACTACCTGTTGCTACCAACCCGATAATACAATTACTTTCAGCATCGGCAGCAACAGCTGCGATTCACACTCTTCTCTCATCATATCACCCATTACAACAACAGCAACATTTAAACCATCACCATCACCATCACCATCACCATCGGCATCGATCCCTCCCTGGAACCAAGACACTCACAACTACCAGCAGTTATTTAAAACTTTCTAATCTCTCTCAGAGTCTTGTGTGGATAATAGCAGCATAACACCAAAAACAACAACAGCAACAAGAACTACAAAAACATAAACAGCAAAAAGAACAACAAAAACAACAACAGAAACAAGAACAACAAAAACACTGACAATAACAAAAACAACATCTTCATCATCATCATCATCATCATCATCAAAAAAAAACAACATTAAAAACATGAACAAATGCAAGCAAGCCTCACATCATTTATGATTGTGTTCCCGACCAGGTGACCGAACAGATCTGTGAAGGAGACGGGCTCCCCGCGACTCCTCTTCTTCCAGACCTCCTTCACAAAGTGCAGGCCGTGGGTCTTGAAGAGCCACATGAAGCTGTGGTCGATGTTTTTCTTGAGCTCCTCCCGCTGCGAGCTGGGCGAGATCTGATGCGGCCACTGGCGGTGCGAGTACAGCTGAGACAGGTACCTGGGGGGGGGGTTGGTCGATTGGTTTGTCCAATGAGTGTTTAATTCCTTAATCATTTAATAGATCAATGATTTTATTTATGACTTACCCACACAATAATGGTACAATTGATAATTTTGTGAAATCAAGATAAACGGCAAGGGAAAAAAAGCAAAAGAAGCAAAAAGCTTATAGACACAGATTACTAATTGAATGATTGTTTGATTGACAGATTGATTTTCAAACAATGCTAGTCCATCATATAGGCTATGATTCTTGCGTTTGTTCATGATTACAAAAAGTATAAGGAGAGATATGAGACAAAGACCTAAAAAAAAAACCAAACCAAACCAAAACAAAACAAAACAAAAAAACGTTGTCTAAGCCTGACATTCTCCACTTTGTTATGCATGGCAGGTTAGCAAAAGGTAAGGTTCCATTTTCACTTATCCCATAAGATGAGAACTTACAAATTCATAGGAGAAAGGATAGACCACCAGACGAGTTATGAAAGTATCTAGACTTAGAAGAGGGAGAGAAATATTATGCAAGCGGAAGGAAAGATGGGATATATATATATATAATTTTTATATATATATATATATATATATATATATATAGAGAGAGAGAGAGAGAGAGAGAGAGAGAGGAGGAGAATACAAAAAAAAAAGGTGGAGGGGGGGGGGGGTGGGTGGAGAGAGGGGCAGATAAATAGACAGAGCTATAGATAGGCTAATGGGGACTGAGAAAGAAACTGAGAGATGCCTTGTTGGAGGCAGCATGTGAAAGTGGTTGGTGTGCCAGACTAGAGATCCTGCAGTTGTGTTGTTCGTCTCAACTACAGCAGCTGCCCAAGTGGTAATCAGAAAGCACTTCATTCACAATACTTTCAGTCTACCCGGCAGTAGACAATGCATGATAGAGTTATGCGGAATGCTATTAACAGGCAGCGGTAGTGATTTGCTCTGAAGACATGAGTTGAAATTGTCCGAGTATGGGTAAGGCATGTCGGCAGAAAGGTGTAAAGTCTAATTTCTACGGTGGTAGATTTAAACATTTTTTCAAATTTCTTTGAAGCGTGATGTCAACAGTGTAAAAACAATGACAAGAAGCTATGAAATATACAGTATAAGCATAGAGAGTACTTACCAAGCGGAGCCAGATAATCCACCTACGTAGGTGGTCATATCCAGAACTCCTAGCTGGGCCAGGGCAGAAAAAGCTCCACTGTAGGCTGTCATGGCACGGAATCCCCCGCCAGACCCAATCACAGCTATCACTGGCACCTGGTCGCGTGAGTGGTGAGTTTGGTCAAAGAAAAATAAATATTTTATTAATTTCAATCTGTAAGTGGTTATAATTAAAACTATGAGAATTTCTTTTTCCAAAAGTTCATCATTTAAATAATACAAACTTATAATGAAAATGCGAGATATCTTACGAATTGATTTAATGTAAAATATAAATTTGTTACATCAAACACAAAGCTCCTTTTTTGATGTCACAAAGACAATGCAAAAGGTGTTGGTGAAGTAAAAAAAATTGGTTGGTAGGTGAACGTCTAAAACGAAAGTGACTACAAGTCAACTCGAACTTAACATATATTAGAAAGTTAACTGTATATGAATAGCACCTTCAACTGCTTTTATAGGACTGAAAGAATGTCTTCATTCGCGTAGGCACGGCTGCAGTTCTCATTGATCACCAAAGTTTACAGTTTAGAAAATATTCGCGCTTCTTCATACGGTGTCATGAAAAGTCACATGAGACAACAGAATAATGACAATATTGACTGCACTGACGCATTAGTCATTATGTGTTACAATCTCAGTCGTCCGAGAAAGAACCGTAAGAAGTAACGCTGCTTGATAAAAATAGAAAATGAAATGGTTTTGAGAAGTAAACAATTAATCAAACTTAATAGCAGATTTGTGCAATGTGTAGATTTAAGTCCTCGAATTTTCGAGTCAGACATTAATAAACAGACGAACATGCCTTTTGTTGTACTTAATTCCCCAAGAAAACATGGATACTTTTATTTAGTTAAACAGTGTATTGTAGGAATGCGTATATAAAAAAACAACGAACAAAAAATAACAATGAAGGAATGTTTAGCTAATAAATCGAAATGGCAAAAACGAAAAAAAAAAACAAAAAAAAACGACAACTCAAAGCCGAACAAATCATTGACTGCAATTTTAATTAATATTTCATTAACATATGTGGCAAGAGAGGAATGAGAAGCAACATTAAAGCTTCAGTATTTCACAGACCTCTTGATAGTTCCTCGGAGCTCCGAACCCGAAATGGGTTTTCATGGCTTTGTGTACTCTGCGCTTGCGCACATCAATAAAATCTTTCTCTTCCTGGCACAGCATCAGACTGGAGCGTAAGTCAGGCTTTTCACTGGGAGTAGACAAAGGGTCAAGGTCAACTTCAAGTGAGAACAATCTGGATTCGATCGTAACAGAGTTGGGTGACCTTTCCAGGTTCTTGCTTCGAAGGAGCAGCTGATTGGTTGATTCATAAATTATTTGTTTGATATAACTCTTCAAAGAGTCAGTTACCTTTTTTCCTCTCTTCTGAAGGCTCAGAGTGGTAAAACAAGATCTTATTTTGCTCACACCAATAATTCCATCCCCTATCCCTCTTCCATCCCTACATCTTGTTTACCGATGGGGTATCCATACCCCACAACCTTTAACTGCTGACATCATCATAAAAAAGAGCTCCATATATCAAGGCCTATGTCGGCTCAGGCGACTGTCTATCGAAATTGCTTTAGAATTTAACTTTTCTACGTGTAAATGCTTCATAATCAGGTTACATTCCTAGGGATATGCTCTAGTGCCTAAACCTGTCATCAGTTTCGTTTTTGATTTAATTATTCATTTCCGGTTTTTAAAAATGTGAAGAAAATAGACAGTGCGAGCTAAAAAAAACAGCTACTGTTGCAACACTTTCAACAGGAGCTGTGGACAATCATAAACTTCTACAGCCACACCATACCATATTCTGCCAGTTACTGATCGACAAAAGATACCGAACCCCGCTGTCTCTCGGGACTTAAGGAGAAGAACCAGCTCAAATTATTGATATATTCCGCCAATCTTGTAGATATTCTTTACCGTATGGAAAACTTTCTAGAAAACTTTATACAGTTTCATATTTAAAAACCAGCGTGTGAGGAAAAGTTAGGAAGATTCCCGTTCTTAAATTAACACTTGTGTAAAGATTTAATACAATCGGACTAGTCAACTGCATCACAGAAGGGAGAAAACCATTGCTAAACTGTAGTTTACTGAAAGCTTAATCGAGTAAAATCCAGACTTCAGTTTCACTTCTGGTAACTTTCTGAGAGAAAAGTTCAAATAGTGTAGCCTAGTTTTTAGGCAATATTGGTGGCGATTTAAGGCAAATTAATATTGAAAAAAAAAGAACAAAAAGAAAGAGTTCCGAACAGACAAATTTATATAAAAATCCCTTACCAGATTTCGGCTGATACTTCTATGTGGACTTCTGAGGTCTGTGAAAAATAAAGAGAACATGAACATCTCAATTAAGTCAGAACGCTAACTTGAGATAGGCTTAATGATTAAATGATAAAAGCAACAAAATCCACAGCCGATGGGTATATCAAAAAAAAAAAACAAAACGACAATCATATCACCAAATACCAGAAAAATACAAGCATCATCTATCAATCTTTCTATCTCTCAATCTATCTAACTGTCTATCTATCTATTTAACAGTTTATCTAAATAACTATACATCCTTTCGAATCTAAGTTATTATATCTACTTATTCCACGAACGCTACCTCATTGAAGTGTATAACCTCTCTCTTCTTGGTCCTCTGACCTATGGGCAGTGGGTTGAGGGAGACAGACCGTGTGGCCAGGTGCTCATCCATGGTGTAATTGGCGTCCATAAGGGACATCTCTGGGGACGGTTGAGAAAGATCAAATAACTGATGGTGACTGAGTATTGTTGATTGGTTTATTAGAGTAGCACGCCGAGACTTCAATAATATTTGTAGGACTCAAGAAAATGGGGGACATCTCTGTGGACGGTTGAGAACGACCCACAACAGATGGTGACTGAGTATAGAGTTGATTGGTTCATTAGAGTAGCACACCGAGACTTCAATAATATTTGTAGGACTCAAGAAAATGGGGGACATCTCTGGGGACGGTTGAAAAAGATCAAATAACTGATGGTGACTGAATATAGAGTTGATTGGTTCATTAGAGCAGCACGCCGAGACTTCGACAATATTTGTAAGACTCAAGAGAGAAGAAAGGAAATGGAGAAATCTCTGGGGACGGTTGAGAAAGATCCACAACAGATGGTGACTGAGTATAGAGTTGATTGGTTCATTAGAGCAGCACGCCGAGACTTCGACAATATTTGTAAGACTCAAGAGAGAAGAAAGGAAATGGGTTGAGGAGTGGAGAAAAGGCAATGGAGTGGGAAGAATCTCGCGTGATGACTATTTCTTGCAGATTTCTTTTTTTTTTTTATATTAAACTGCATGTTCTTAATTCCTTGAGATGAAAAAAATGCGGAGTTTGACAAAAGAAAGCGACGGCCTTAATGAGTTTATTATTTCAAATGCTCAAAATTTTGATATAGCCATTGAATGAGAAGAATAACTGTTCACTACTACTTAATTATTACAATATTTTTTTTTTACTGCTGTCAACTGGTGAATTGTGTTTTTGATGTTTTTTTAAATAACAGCTGCTACGTTGTAAATAAAGCCCGCTACTCCCGATTAGTGAACATCAAGTAACGAGGGTTCCTACTTGCAACCGATCAACACTACAGCGTCAATACAACCAAATCCTAAGTTTCATTTTCGGCAATGTACGTTTATTTTGATTTGTTCATCTAGTTTGAGCTGTATCTCATTCGTTTCTTATTAATAGAAGTTGTTAAAATTTGTTCATGGGTATTATGTTATAAAATATCAACATGTATATAAAAGAAAACAAACAACAAACAAATAAAAAAAATACACAAAAACAAAGCACGGAAGCTTAAACAATGAGTCGAACGAGAGAGAGAGAGAGAGAGAGAGAGAGAGAGAGAGAGAGAGAGAGAGAGAGAGAGAGAGAGAGAGAGAGAGAGAGAGAGAGAGAGAGAGAGAGAGAGAGAGAGAGATAGAGAGAGAGAGAGAGAGAGAGAGAGAGAGAGAGAGAGAGAGAGAGAGAGAGAGAGAGAGAGAGAGAGAGAGAGAGAGAGAGAGAGAGAGAGCCATTGAACAGACCGTCTACTTAAAATTAATATGAAGTGGTGCACATCCTATTGAACTAATTCTCAGAAAGGAAGGTCAAAATGACATCGACCAATGATTTCGTTCAACAAGCCATACTCTTTTCTCACCGAGGGTGTGTTTCTGGTCGGGATCAACATAAAAGGTGAAGGTCTCGTTCCACTCTGGGTTCACGTCATTGTCCTTGACGGTCGTCTTGCGCCACGAGTGGGGAGCGTTAGCCAGACTCAAGATGACGTAAGGGTCAGGGACGTCGACTAGCAGGAAATAAAAAGGCTGGTGACTGAATGACACTCCGAAAAAACGGAAATGGAAATTATGCTTAACTTAATGGAAAGACACAAAGGAAGAAAGCTTGCAAGGTTGATTTATCTACCAATTTAAGTCGCACTGCCTATAGACAGTTAAACATCCTTGAATCCAACACGAGGTTCAAAGATGTTTACAATTCAAGTAAACTTTGAAATGGGTTCAAACAACTTGAAATTAGCTAATTCTATACCTTTCCAATCTATTTAAAGATCAATCTAAACGAATATTATAAGGCTCTAAAGTACCCCTAAAGAGTGACAGAAGATTTACTGTGTTGCGGGTATTCATTTGATTTGTATTTACATGATAACAGGCGTTTAAAATACTCTATGATTATGTAGAATGGTGTTTTTTTTTCCAAAAGAATTAGCAAACTTTTGTGATTCGTGCTTTACTCTGAATAATTGTGAGATAAAAAGGGGGTTTGGAGACAAGGGAAGCAACTCACTGAGATCGCCGGCCCATCCTTTGGTTATCTTTCTCCCGCAGATAACTCGGACAGTCACCTCAGCACAGTGTTGATGGGTCACCTGGGAAGATGGGAAGGAGGGTCATGAAGGACGATAACAATTTGCTTCGTAGTCCCTTAACAATTGTAAATGGACCCTCTTCTTAAGTGAAACAAGGACACTGGTTTTCATGAAATTAAGGTCTTTTTAAAAACAAGGGAAAAAAGTGCGTTCACGACTGTGACAAAATACATACAAAAAAAAAAAATCCACAAAAAACAACAACAATAACAACAAAAAACAAAGAAAAAAAAAACAAAAAAAAAAACAATCGATTGAATTATATGTGTGAAACTAAGATATATTCATTTATACAGCAGATCTATAGTATTAGGGCTTGGAAAACGAAAACAGATGGTTTAAAAAAAACTCCCAAGAACTGATGTATTTTTTAAATATTGTCATTATAACAACCAAATCAGTACTTCCTGACCACACGTCTATTTTATCAGAACAAGGACAATGGAGGTTCAATTCTCATGATTACAGTCTTACGCTAGTCTTGTAGCCCTTTCGGTATGTTGGATAAAAGAAGAGATTCAACTTTAAGGTAATCTTTTGAGTTGGCAGCCAGTCATCACGTGTATTTTGGTATTTGCTCCCAACCTACATTGTCAGCCGACATTTGTGATGTTGGAAATAAACGTCATGGGCGATCGACTCTAGCTCATGACTGGTCGTCACGTGAACACTTCTGACCGTTAGTTTATTTAGGTCAGCGGCCAAAGTAGATGGGTCCTGCGAGTTACACGCTAGACCGATATCACTAATTTCTCAATACCTAAACTTAGATTCATAATTCTTTCTGATTTACAACAAGTGTTAGTAATATCTAAGGCAAAATGTAAAGAGTTTTTAAATGTGTGGCGCGGGATTTTTTGAAAATTGTGTTTAAAGTTTTGAATCGAGGAGCGACACAAAATGGCGTCCTGACCGACACAGCCCAAGTTTTATCGCAGGACTATGATACACACATTGTCGCGGGCCGTTTCATATGACAAGGCCTGTGGGGCCGGTCCACATCTGGTATTGCAAACAGAAGTAGACTGTCCTAACATGTAATGACAGTCTGTCACATGTGGGCCCTATTGCCACTGCCCTAAGGCGGCATGTTGGATATGAGATGAGTTTCAACCTTAAGGTATCCTCCTCTTCGTGACAAACAGGGCTGAGTCAGGTAGGTTAGGGGCGTGTTGGATAAGAATTACTGAACATGGCATAATTTCCTTCTTAATTTATTTAGAAAATAAAGCAGTTCCACCAAGAAAGTCTCTCTCAGATAGTTGCACAAATCACCAACCCACTGTTTATGACACGATGAGTCAGGTAAATCCTTTTTCTTCCAATCCCTACCACCCCGTTTCTAAATTTTCTTTTTAAAGTATGAAAGTTAATAAAAATTAAGCATTTATTTTCGTTTCAAAATATTTTAAGTAATTTAGTCATGCAGTTTTTTCTCTTTGGAAGTTCAAGACAGTTCAGGGACTCCGATAAGTTAAAGTGTCTAGTAGAAAAAAAGCAAGATGAAATAACTGATGCTTATAATCATTTGCTTACATTCCGTTAAAAAATATGAAAAGTTTATTTTGCTTTCAATTGCTACAGAAGAACTCAAATGTCACTGCGTAAACAAGCTGAAAGCTTTGTTTCGCGTTATCCAATGTAACTTTTACAACAGCTAGAAGGTTGATATCCTTAATAAAATAAAGTTTCTAAAATCGAAACGCGCCACACCCTTTAGATCGAAGCGGCGGTGTAACGAATCAGGGGACCATTTTTTTTTACTACTTTATTTACTGATCTGTCGTATTAGACGGTGCATTTTGCATATTTGTTTTACCGCTTTAATTTTGTTTGCTCTTTATTTGGGTTAAGTGTTAATTTTTTATATCTCTGTAGAGTGTAAATACTTTGCTTACATTGTTATCAGCATCAGAACTAAGACAACAGACCTGGCCGCAACCCTGAACCCTCCATGAGAAACTGAAAGGCATCGAACAAAACCTGCTCCAAACAATTTTCGAATCTACAAATTTTGGATCCGAATCTTACTACAATTTCTTTACCGTGTTGAATTGTTTAGGAAAACTTTGGGGGAAATCTTATGTTCCGAGAACATTAGCCTGTTTTATGGCGCGTGAAATTTGTGTGCCACCAAACTACAGCAACTGTACTGTAACAGATAGGCCAACAGAGTTTAAGAAAGCTGGATCTTTTATGGTGCTGCAAGACCTCTTGGAAGAAAATTGTACATTTTAGGGCCTGAATCATGCAGGTACCATTTTGTTGGAGTCTTTTCAAGCGTAAACAAAGTTAGTGAGGAATGATGACTGCCAAAACTCTTAAGTATGAGTCAATTTTTTAACTCCCTGATCATCTTCGGACCGATTTGACGGCAAGATGTTATCACAGAACCGAACCAAAGCTACCTTTACCGCAACCCTTTCTCATTTTTTGACATAATTATTTGTATTCTTTACTGGCCGTAGATTGTCTCTTTGTTATTACTTGGTTTTCCGCCAAGGATAAAAGGCAAAAGTCCTTACCTCAAAGACTTGAAAAGGATCAAACCTGAAAAAAAAAGAAGACAATAAAAATTATTTGGAAAAATTATCAATAACATAGAGTTAGAACAATAGCAACAGTGAGAAAAAAAAACCAGCAGCAAATAGTGCGAAACCCTCAACGGCTGACGCAAAAACGAAACCAATATTTTCTTCAACACACATACCCACAAAGACAACTAGGCATAACAGAAGCAGCAACATTAACTACAAAAACAATAGATATAACAGAAGCAGCAAAATTATCTACACCAACAGCAAACTCGACAACAACTAACCATAAAAAAGCAACAACATAAAGACAAAATAACGAATGAGAGGAGAAACCACACGGCACGTCACTCTGTCAACTTGAAATGCTAATTCTAAACAATTTCTATTTTTCACAGTCTCCAAATGGTTTAAGTCATTTCGGAACGCGCGGATCAGAACAACATTACATTTATGATTTCTACAGAGTTTGTCTTATCTACATAAAAAGAAAGTTTAGTTGGTCTGTCGATCAACAGGGACTTTCCCTTGTGGAATCGATTCGTGTTTTGATAGATAACTTATCCCACAATGATGGTTTTAGCGTGGAATCGCATTGTAAAGTCCTTGTTGGTCTCAGAGCGAGCGCTCTGCCACATGGCCCAACCAAGCTGATTATAAAAATTCAATACATAGATGCAAAAAAACCGTGAATGAAACTGACACTTCGGTTGAGTGCACTTGTAGCAAACGGCATAAAAATAATCTCCACAGCAGCAGAAAAAGTCATCAATTCTTTAAAACGATATAAGCAACCATCAATAAAGAGAAAGATAGCTCAATGGGTAGAAAAAAAATCCAACAAAATAAAACAAAATGAGACTGTTTTGGAAACAGTGCGCTTCATTTGCTGAGGGAAAAAAAAAAACAACCCGCAAGCTTCATGTAACAAGTTACGACTTTAAGATTTTGAAATTTGTTCCATATTTTTGTTCTCGGATTGTTTAGAACCAGCTCTAACATCACAGTATTTCTTCCTTTTTAAAGTCTGAAGCTAATTTTGTGCCATCGTGTCTGTTCTTGCAGAATAGTGTTCCAAGGAAAATTAACCGCGGAGCTGACTCTCACTCTTACCCTCAGTTCATTCATGCATAAAAGATGCTCAAAATAATATCACTGAGGGTTATTTTATACGATTTGTTATCTTTTTCGATGAAGAGGCTCTACTAGTTTTTTTTTTTAAAACTACATGAGTATATAAAACATACGTATCTTCGGAAAGTCATGATGCTTTCTTTTGAGCCTGTGATGTGCCACCCTTTCTTTTCCAGCTCCTCTCATCCTTAGGCAGATCTTACTTTATTGTTAAAAAATCACTTTCTCTTTCACAAATCCTCATCATCATCATCAACTCTCTCTCTCTCTCTCTCTCTCTCTCTCTCTCTCTCTCTCTCTCTCTCTCTCTCTCTCTCTCTCTCTCTCTCTCTCTCTCTCTCTCTCTCTCTCCCCTATCTATCTATCAATCTATCTATCTATTTCTCCCACATCCTTCGTGTAAAATGGAAAAAAAAAATCAAAACATTGATTATGCAACATGAGGTACAATAATTTAACTCTGCCTTAATATGATTCTATTTTCATATTCAACTACTCGTGGAAGGCCCAAACCTTTTATTTATAATGTTAATTATGATGAGAGAAAAGCTGGGCATTGTATCCAAAAGTTACTTGAAATAAACAAGATTTGGTGTTTTTAAGGCGCAACTCTTGAGTGAAACTATGATAACAGACAGCAACGCTTGAGATCAAAAGTTGGACAAAAAAAAAAAAAAAGCGCAAAAAAGTAGCGAAAAAAATTAGAATAAAAGGGAAAGAGGAAGTATTATTAGTGAGGGAGATTAAAAAAAAAGGCCTTTTGAAAGAGAAAAACAGGTTCTCTGACACACATTAATGTGGTAGAAATTTGTCTTCGCCTATTAAAAACCGTTAATGAAGCTTATAACTATTTGAACATTGGACACATAAATATGCAGTGCTCTTAAACATATTTTTGCATTTGTGCATTTAATTTTCGTAGCAGAGACTCAGAGGACAGGGCAAGTTTGGTAAAATAGATGAAAATAATTACTTGTGTGATACATGCACCAAATAAGAATCCTAGTCATGTATAAATAGATAGATAGATAGATAGATAGATAGATAGATAGATAGATAGATAGATAGATAGATAGATAGATAGATAGACAGATAAATAGATAGATAGAATGACAGATAGATAGATAGATATATAGATAGATAGAATGACAGATAGATAGATAGATAGATAGATAGAAAGACAGATATATGGAAATACAGATAGATAGATAGATAGAAATATATATATATATATATATATATATATATATATATAGATATATAGATAGAAAGATATATATATATATATATATATATATATATATATATATATATATATATACCAGTTTTCCACAAGATACCGTGCCAGTCCTATTCTGTATTATAACATTAAGTTGGCTTTGCCAGGGATAAAAAACGTAAAGACCATTTTCCTAGATTTATGTGGGTGTAAGGAAGGAGACGCAATTACAACTATTTAGAGGTAGATACATAAATTTTCGCGAGGAAACTTCTTCCGAGATATTGCAACAGACCTAAAACTATAATCACAGAAGGGGCAAGGGGTCCATCTATGTCTACAGTCTAATCTCTGCTATTTATATTGTTATCGTTGCACTATTCTCACAAATTTAAAACAACAACAACAACAACAACAACAACAACAACAACAGCAACAACAACAACAGCAACAACAACAACAACAAAACTAATGAAAGCCAAAAAAAAAAAAAAAAAAAATATATATATATATATATATATATATATATATATATACATGTCAAAATTACCAATACGCTACTCACGGTATATTTTTTGCCATGTCTTCCGCTTAGTCAGACTCGGTCGGAGGACAAAATCATACGATTTCCAGGATGATTGTGTAGTTAAATCCCTATCTGTCGATTGTCAAGATTAAACCTTCCTCTGGCTGGAGAAAATTGTGCCGCTGTTACAAGATATGAGATTGGCGCACTTGGACAAATCAGGTAGAGCAGACAGGTCAACACGGCAGAATTTTTTGTCAAATCACACACAGCCAAAAAAGCTACTCTTTTACAATCCTCGGTTGCTTGTGGATGAAATTGTTAAGGAAAGTCCTCGAGAATTTTTGACTTGGTGTAGATGCAAGTGACAATCTAAATTTGGATTCACCTTCTCGACTTGTTATTTGGTTTGGTTGAAACCGACAAGCCAAAACCGGATCTGTCACCTCCGACAGTTGATGCGTATGTATATATAAGTAACAAACTAAATCTGGATTCCCTTTCTCGATTTATTAATTGGTTTTCTTGAAGCTGACAGGATAAAATCATATCTATCCACCTGCGATTGTGGACGGGCATGTATATAAATAACAATCTGAACTAAATCTGTATTGGTGTAGATGTCGGTAACAGACTAAAACTAAACCCAAATGCCACCCCCCGTTACAAGAATATAATTATAAGTAGGTCCTTGTGCGACTTTGGATCGAGAAGATACCTGAGCAATTACCGCTGCACTTAAGGACTCACCCAGGCCGAAGATCATTGAAAGTGGTTTTGTGGATGCATATAGGTAATGGTGAGTAAGTGTCCTCGCAGCAGGTTGAGTCAACCTGTGTCAGCTGCACTGTAGAGAATGCCTGGGTTCCATTCTCTGGTTCATCTGTTCACTTCGTCACCGAACACTGCGTCAATATTGGAATATTCCAGCTTCGGTACTTTCGATATTGGATTAAAAATAAACATATACGTGTGTGTTTGTCTTATATTTGTTAATTTCTTGTTAGAACGTGGCTATTACTACAGCTTTTGATAGTACTGTTCTCTCAAGAACTTCATGTTTTCGTCTTTTGTTCTAGAACATCTGTAATTTAAGCCTCTTCGTTTCTTTATTTCTGTTTCTCTAGTTTATCGCTAATTATAGTTAAATGTTTTCCATTTTTATACTCTTCCTATCCCTAAATATTGATCTAGAGCTTTTGTCTTTAATTGGCTGATGGGAACCGTATTTTCTATTTCTGCTTTACAAACGCCTTTGCCACAGGGAAAGAAACGATACAGGGATGAGAACAAACTTTTTCTGTCGTACTTGAGAGCAGCCTGTCGAGCGCAAGTTTCTTACACTTGGTTTCCTAATTTTTTCTCTTTTGAGAAAATCAGCGAATCACTGTGAACTTGTAGCCTAGCACAAGTACAGTTTGGGTTTGAAAGAATCCCGTGATCTCCTGTTTGTCCTATTTTTTGGTGAAAGCAAACCCCTGGCAATGCAAGCTGTCAGATCAGCCACTTCACTCAAAGCGAGGCAGTTGAACTGGGTGATTGAAGAACTCTCTTGGGTGAAGAGAGCAAGAGATTTCCTCCAAACTCAGCTGATCTCGCCTGCAGAGAGACAAAATGGTCAAATGAATCAGTTTCATATTACAAAAATTTCATAAATGTACGTTTGTTGAGGTATTCATTTTAAGGCCTATCCAATTTTACACCTTTACTCTCTTTATAAAAAAAAAAAAAAAAAAAGTGCAACAGCCTTTTTCTTGATTCACAGAACTAATAGTGTGGTAATAATTTGATTGAAAAAAACCCCCTAAAAAATCATCCAAAATAAAACATACGAAAGAACAAAAACAAAACATAACAAATTCACCCCCCCTCCCCCCTAAAAAGGCAAAAGAAGAGCTAAAAAAAAAAATGTAAATGTATCTCAAAATAATTTCTTGAAATCGTCATTTCCCTATTGGAGCTATCAATGATTTGATAAAAGTAATTGTTAATCACAAACGTAGAGCTTCGAGAGAAAAGTAGATTTGGGAAACTAAAAAAAAAAATAAAAAAACCCCAACCATTTCAACATTAAATTTAAACCACACTTGGTTATGGGCAGTAACAATTTAAATTTGTCCACGACTGTCTTTAACAGAAAATACAATTCTCGGAGAACAGGATCTTCTTCAACACTCCACAAGTTTAGCAACAGATGATGAGCTTAACCTATAACCAACTCGTCTTTAAAGAGACAAATTTTGAGAACAAGCATTTGGTCTACACATCTAGAGATGAAAAAAAAAGTACGACATACTAACGACGACGCGATAAAGGTAAGATGCACACATTCTCAATAATTTATTGCGTCGGTGAAAATTAAAGCTGGTTAACTGGTTACTTAACACAATATCTTCAAGGTTTCATTTTGACCTTAATTTTAAGTTAGCAAAATAATACCGCGCCTGTACCAACCATTTAATGCTCCAAGTTCGAATCTGACACAAACACTCACATCATCATGTAAAGTGTTCTCTCAATAAAGCCATAGTGACCCATTCACCCAGCAGGACCGACGAGACCCTGTACAGGTCACCAAAGTTGGTACCGCCAATCCTACAAAAATGTGTCAGCTCAACTACGAGAGTCCAAAAATCCTAGTGATTATTAGAAGATGTTAAAGCAACCACGGTGAAACGTTTTCTCAATGAAGATAAAAAAACAAAACAAAACCATATTTTGTGTTATAATAAATTATTATCATTCTTACATCAACATCCTATAGCGTCGTCCATACAATGCATGAGATATAATTATCTACATTTTCATGAAGAGCTTTCTCTCAGGCGTCCACTTGTGTGCTCTTAACACAAACAGTCGACTCGTCCCTCATGATTTTAATCTCAATCTAATGCTTCAAAGTAAGTGGTACTTTATATGTTCTAGCTTGGTCTGAGGATCTCGATATCTATTTCTTCACGTCTCTAAGCCTTTAAGAGTATATACTTATAGAAACAAACCTATAATGCTGTGTTTTCAATAGTCAGGTCTAGACCGTATTATGAGTGCGTTTCTTAATATCTTCATTTTTTTCTTCCTTTCTCTACTTTAAGGAATAAATTAAATATGAGATCCAGTAACGCTGCATCGCTTGGACAGAGCGACACTGTCTACGAAGAAGGATGAAGGTCTCCGAACGTGAGATTGGCATATTTTCTTCAACTACTAACCTAGATAACTCTTAATATATATCCAGGGCGTGCCTCAGATCTCCTACACCAGTCCTGGCCTGCCTCTGACACCAAAAGAGTTTCTCAAATTGAAACACCGTGCGCGAAATGGTCAAATCAGCCATTGGTTGGTAACCCAGGCATTAAGAAATCATTGCATGTCCTGGAAAAAAATGGAGTGACGTCACTCCTGGTTACAACATGAGGAATGATGATGCTTGAACCAGGCTATGATTTTTCATCCGCCGCAACTTTTATAATATCCGATGGATGTAGTGGTGGTTGCTCACAGAACAAGATAATCTAAAATTATTCCATCTTTTCAGCAAAAGTTTTCTCTCCATTTTCGCAATCTTATTCGTGATTTATGATTAACTCCTTCATTTTTGAGGCCACACAACTCTGCCTTTTTTTAGGGGCTAGCAATATCCTGATTGTTCCTCCGTAAAGAGCTCTGCCCTCTGTTTGTCTGTCTATTTATTTCTCTCCCTGTCAAGCTGTCTGTCTGCCTGTCTGTCTGCCTGTCTTTGTCTTTGTCTGTCTGACTGTCCGTCTGACTGTCTCTCTTTTTTCACCCCTCCCCTTGTGCACACACAATCCATAAATCATTGACAAAATGAATACAATAACGTCTATTTTTATATCTAAACTTGATGTCATGTAAACACATAGTCAAAATGTGTAATTACAATTTTGATTCCTTTTGCTTTTTTTTTCTTTTCATTGAAAGTTTTATGAGACAATTCGCTCTACGAAAAAAGCACCCACCAGGCAAAACCCTGTGGTTAAGGTTCGAATCTCATCGCTGCAGCATCGCGATACCTGATAGTCTCTCTGTGTTAATCGAGGCTAGAACTGGTGTACTGTGTTACCCTTGTGGCTGGGAGCGGGGGATACTCTCTCTCTCTCTCTGTCTGTATCGATGCTAGAACTAGTGAACTGTGTTACCCTTGTGGCTGGGAGCGTGGGATACTCTCTGTGTGTATCGATGCTAGAACTACTGTACTGTGTTACCCTCATGGCTGGGAGCGTGGGATACTCTCTGTATCGATGCTAGAACTACTGTACTGTGTTACCCTCATGGCTGGGAGCGTGGGATACTCTCTGTATCGATGCTAGAACTACTGTAGTGTGTTACACTCCTGGCTGGGAGCGATGGATACTCTGTGTATCGATGCTAGAACTACTGTACTGTGTTACCCTCATGGCTGGGAGCGTGGGATACTCTCTGTGTGTATCGATGCTAGAACTACTGTACTGTGTTACCCTCATGGCTGGGAGCGTGGGATACTCTCTGTGTGTATCGATGCTAGAACTACTGTACTGTGTTACCCTCATGGCTGGGAGCGTGGGATACTCTCTGTATCGATGCTAGAACTACTGTACTGTGTTACCCTCATGGCTGGGAGCGTGGGATACTCTCTGTGTGTATCGATGCTAGAACTACTGTACTGTGTTACCCTCATGGCTGGGAGCGTGGAATACTCTCTGTATCGATGCTAGAACTACTGTACTGTGTTACCCTCATGGCTGGGAGCGTGGGCTACTCTCTGTATCGATGCTAGAACTACTGTACTGTGTTACCCTCATGGCTGGGAGCGTGGGATACTCTCGGTATCGATGCTAGAACTACTGTACTGTGTTACCCTCATGGCTGGGAGCGTGGAATACTCTCTGTATCGATGCTAGAACTACTGTACTGTGTTACCCTCATGGCTGGGAGCGTGGAATACTCTCTGTATCGATGCTAGAACTAGTGTACTGCGTTTCTCTCTGTATCGATGCTAGAACTACTGTACTGTGTTACCCTCATGGCTGGGAGCGTGGGATACTCTCTCTGTATCGATGCTAGAACTACTGTACTGTGTTACCCTCATGGCTGGGAGCGTGGGATACTCTCTGTGTGTATCGATGCTAGAACTACTGTGCTGTGTTACCCTCATGGCTGGGAGCGTGGGATACTCTCTGTGTGTATCGATGCTAGAACTACTGTACTGTGTTACCCTCATGGCTGGGAGCGTGGGATACTCTCTGTATCGATGCTAGAACTACTGTACTGTGTTACCCTCATGGCTGGGAGCGTGGGATACTCTCTGTATCTATGCTAGAACTACTGTACTGTGTTACCCTCATGGCTGGGAGCGTGGAATACTCTCTGTATCGATGGTAGAACTACTGTACTGTGTTACCCTCATGGCTGGGAGCGTGGGATACTCTCTGTATCGATGCTAGAACTACTGTACTGTGTTACCCTCATGGCTGGGAGCGTGGGATACTCTCTCTCTGTGTGTATCGATGCTAGAACTACTGTACTGTGTTACCCTCATGGCTGGGAGCGTGGGATACTCTCTGCATCGATGCGAGAACTACTGTACTGTGTTACCCTCATGGCTGGGAGCGTGGGATACTCTCTGTATCGATGCTAGAACTACTGTACTGTGTTACCCTCATGGCTGGGAGCGTGGGATACTCTCTGTGTGTATCGATGCTAGAACTACTGTACTGTGTTACCCTCATGGCTGGGAGCGTGGGATACTCTCTGTGTGTATCGATGCTAGAACTACTGTGCTGTGTTACCCTCATGGCTGGGAGCGTGGGATACTCTCTGTATCGATGCTAGAACTACTGTACTGTGTTACCCTCATGGCTGGGAGCGTGGGATACTCTCTGTATCGATGCTAGAACTACTGTACTGTGTTACCCTCATGGCTGGGAGCGTGGGATACTCTCTGTGTGTATCGATGCTAGAACTACTGTACTGTGTTACCCTCATGGCTGGGAGCGTGGGATACTCTCTGTGTGTATCGATGCTAGAACTACTGTGCTGTGTTACCCTCATGGCTGGGAGCGTGGGATACTCTCTGTACCGATGCTAGAACTACTGTACTGTGTTACCCTCATGGCTGGGAGCGTGGGATACTCTCTGTATCGATGCTAGAACTACTGTACTGTGTGACCCTCATGGCTGGGAGCGTGGGATACTCTCTGTATTGATGCTAGAACTGGTTTACTGTGTTGTCCTTGTGGCTGGGGGCGTGGGATACTCTCTCTATGTCTATAGATGCTATTGCTAGAACTGGTGTACTGTGTTACCCTTGTGGCTGGGAGCGTGGGATACTCTCTCTCTCTCTCTCTGTATCGATGCTAGAACTAGTGTACTGTGTTACCCTTGTGGCTGGGAGCGTGGGATACTCTCTGTATCGATGCTAGAACTACTGTGCTGTGTTACCCTCATGGCTGGGAGCGTGGGATACTCTCTGTATCGATGCTAGAACTAGTGAACTGTGTTACCCTTGTGGCTGGGAGCGTGGGATACTCTCTGTGTGTATCGATGCTAGAACTACTGTGCTGTGTTACCCTCATGGCTGGGAGCGTGGGATACTCTCTGTGTGTATCGATGCTAGAACTACTGTACTGTGTTACCCTCATGGCTGGGAGCGTGGGATACTCTCTGTACCGATGTTAGAACTACTGTGCTGTGTTACCCTCATGGCTGGGAGCGTGGGATACTCTCTGTATCGATGCTAGAACTAGTGTACTGTGTTACGCTTGTGGCTGGGAGCATAAAATACTCTCTTCATGTCTATAGATGCTAGAACTAGTGTACTGTGTTACCCTTGTGGCTGGGAGCGTGGGATACTCTCTCTCTCTCTCTCTCTCTCTCTCTCTCTCTCTCTCTCTGTATCGATGCTAGAACTAGTGTACTGTATTACCCGTGTGGCTGGGAGCATGAAATACTCTCTTTATGTCTATAAATGTTAGAACTAGTGTACTGTGTTACCCTTGTGGTTGGGAGCGTGGAATACTCTCTTTATGTCTATAGATGCAGGAACTAGTGTACTGTGTTACCCTTGTGGCTGGGAGCGTGGGATACTCTCTCTCTCTCTCTGTATCGATGCTAGAACTAGTGTACTGTGTTACCCTTGTGGCTGGGAGCGTGGGATACTCTCTCTCTCTCTGTCTGTATCGATGCTAGAACTAGTGTACGGTAACCCTTGTGGCTGGGAGCGTGGGATACTCTCTCTATGTCTATAGATGCTTAAACTAGTGAACTGTGTTACACTTTTGGCTGGGAGCGTGGAAGGGGCAACATTAAAACTTTTAAAATGTTCTGCTGTAGTGTGACAGAAGTAAAGCTCTTAAGTAGTCGACGCTTCTAAATGAACATCGATCTTATATATATATAAAAAGCCCCCCTCCCCAAAAAAAAAAAAAACAACAACAAAAAAACAACAACAAACAAACAAACTCCTACAGAGCTCCACGTTTCCATCCTATCTTGGCATGAAATAAACTCAAAAACTCCACATTTTGTTACTATCTTGGATTGAAACAAATTAAAATACAAACAACAATCACCGCAAGTTTTTTTAAATGCTTAATGCACTTATCGGAAGAACCCAAAAAGCAGAAGAAAGCAGACCCAAACCTACTTTATTATTTGTAGGCGAACGGGTTCTAATTTTTTTATGTCCAGTTAAGTTTCATTCACATTGCTGTTTCAACCTGGAAGGAGTAGATTAATGCTACTCTCCAAAGATCTATGAAAAGTAGCTGTATATCAGTACAAATTATGCAAGAAAGTATTTAAAAAAAAAACTACTGATGCCCCTCTTCCCATTGCTAGACCAATCGCAGAACAACGCATACTTGCCTTATATAACGGATACCAATCGCAGAACAACGCATACTTGCCTTATATAACGGATACCAATCGCAGAACAACGCATACTTGCCTTATATCACGGATTTAAATCTCCACGTTGGATTTCCACAACACCACAACTTATAGCCAATAACAAAATCCCCGTGGAACTTCGCGTGTCTAACACCAGTGTATTTTATGACCCGGCTAATAACACAGACTGGTGGACAAATAATCAGTGTGTAAAACACAGCAACTCTACTCGAAGCGTCTTAAAGAAAACAGGCATACATTGCTGCAAATTAATGCTGATTTGACAGGGAAAGATAAATATAGCATATGACAAAAGCATATATTGAACCACAAAAATATCATAATTAGATGACAATAGCAAATTAAGAGGCCCCCCCTCCAAAAAAAAAGAAAAAAAAAGTCATAGAATGATGCTCTATTAAATAACAAGAGTGCTTAACGAACCACCAAAATGACAAATTGACTAGCACGAGTTGTTCGAAAAATGGGACCTTGCATGACATGAGTTTGGATAAATAAATTAAAGATAAAAATGAGCTCGTCAAACTTCCCCCCATACAAAAGGCCAAACTATTCTCCTTTGTCCTTTATTTCGACATAACAATTTCCACAGGTTTACACACAGGTGCTGTGACCGGAGCGTTTGCCAGATTCCAAAAACTTCAAATGCCTAACGTCCGACCATAGCAAAGAGTGATACAATTTTTTAAATCTTTTCTCCGAACGAGGCTCTCGCGTCAACACTGACAGAACAGTTATAGAGCATGCGCAGCTAAAGTAAATTTCGAGACCATGGACTAAAACTATTCTACAGCCACTTCGAACACTGTGCCTTTTTAAAGCTTAATTCCAATAGATTTCAGTAATCGGAAATAAAACTTTTTGCAATGCTGAATTATTCAGGAATCTCGTCTTCAGAGGATATCATTATGATAATAATAAATTAGACATAAAGAATTTGAACGTTCCTAACGCACTTTAAACAAAATCGTCCCATCCGTTTTACGCTTCCACCACCAAATGAACTTTTCCTTTGTTAGTCTTCATGGTGATTATGTTCATCATCTCGCGACAGTTCAGTTCCTTTTCTGACCTATAGTCATCTCTTTCGCCTCCTGAATGTTGTATTTATCATCCTGAGCAACCTTTTCTTCAACAGCAAATACAACAGTAAGAATGATATAAACATCCACAATTGTATTAGTTCTATAACATCAACTAAAAGAACATTAAGATAAACTACACAATCAGAACTACCGGTACACTTGCCAGAGGAATTTCAGCGACGGCCACCATAAAATTTATAAACTAATGATTTCAGAAGGATATACTAGCACCCATCAGCAATGTCGAAACAAGCACGAATCATGCCACAGCAGCAGTAGCAGTAGCAGCAGCAGCAGCAAGAGGAGGAAGAATGTGAAGAAGAGGAAGAAGAATAAAAAAAAAATAGTGTCGAAAGAAAAAGGAAATATAAGTTTCAAAACAGCAATAGAGAAATAACATAACAACAAGAATCAACATATGCAAACAAAGTTCTAACGTCAACAAATAATTTATAAAACATAAGAACCACTTACTAGTACCGTGCGTGTACCGTAAGATTTAGATCTATAGTTGATAATGGCCCTCGAAAGTTTTACAAACGCAATTTTAAGCGCACCGCACCCCCCGAAAGCACTAGGATCTCATATCTTCACAAAAAGTCTGGAAAATCCACAGAATTTTCCGCACGAGGAAACCGCGAGAACCAGAGACTGCCAATGAGAAACATTAACAGCTTACAGTCACTGTGTGCTGGTTCAACCTTTTGATAGCCTGACAGCTGGTGGGATTAAAAGTTAGAGCACTAAAGTAAGGACAACAATGAATCTAGCACACACATATATTAGTATTTAAATTTAAGTTTCAAATTGCCGGATTGTGTTTTGTAGGAAGGAGACCACCAGAAGACTTTATAACTGTTTTTTTTTAAGTCATAACAAAAGAATGACTTAATGTAGCGGTAAATAAACATATGTTAAGTCCAACCCAATGACCTGATTTCTCAATAAGCGCGAAAAAGTTAAAAATTTCAATAAAAAAAATTAATACAGTATTCAGGCTTATACATTCTTATCTTATAGCCACTTCGCTTTCGTAAAATTTCGGTTTATGACGATCACAGTCATCATAATACAAGTTACAGGAGCTGCAGAGCTCAAAAAGCGCATTTACCATAGGTTTGTTATATCCACCGCCCGGTTTGCCGTTTAGCAATGAAGATGTTATACAACGCCTGGTAAATCTCATATGAACAGAGTGCATGCAAGGTATTTTTATATACACATAGAAAAGAAATGCTGAAATCAAGATTTACGTATAGTTTCTTCTCTTCATAACTGAAATTAATAATTTTGTTTCAGCGTTTTTTTCAACCAGTTCACACACACACACACACACACAAAGTTCGCTCCTTTATAGCGTGCACTTCTCGACCACTCCATGGACAGGGATATCGAGAAAGTCCTAATCAACACAAGGTCTATTTGTGTCAGATATCTAGCGTTGAAAAACTATGTTAATCTAATTTACAAAGAATCTTCTTTCAAAATATTTATGTTTGTGTCAAAGGGACAAGCTGGTTGGTTTCTTAATTTTTTTTCTTTCGGATAAAATTTTATATTTCAGTTGTGCAAAACTTTCAATATGAAAGTAGCTGGCACAACTAATAATTATGCATGGCTCCACGACATGTAGCCTACAGATCCTTTTGTTTTCCCGATTTCCTAACATTGTGTTTTTCTTAGAGTTTATTTTGAAAAAGGGGGTGAGGATGTGTCTGCAGAGCCAATTAAAATAAAGAACCGAATCGCGAAATTTCGTCAACGTTCCGCTTCCCATATTTTACTGTCAGTACTACATAAAAATTAATGGTGTCTTAAGATTGATAAATTTAAATCAACGTTGTGTTAATAGCACTGCTATCTCCCCGTAATATGAAAGCATTGCGAAATCGGGTCAACACTAAACTGAAACAGGTCATCGACAAACGAGAGGAATCGCATCATTCAGGACTATTTGACTTTCTCCGCTATGATACTTTGAGAGTTCATTGTTTCTATGACACCTTTTCAATACACCTGTATATGCCCTCTGTCTGTCGGTCTGTCTGCCTCTCTTCTCTTTGAATAATTATGCAGCTCTGACCTGATGTCTGTAAGGCATTAATCTATGTCAGTCTATAATTATGTGTGTTCATTCTATAGAACTCCGGTTGATATGTCCCCCAAGTTGTCCCTGTTACTGTGAAGCTCTTCTACGTTATTTAAAGTTTTAACTTTCCAAGGAAATGTTTTCTAGAAGATTCAGGTAAAGGTGGGGAGGGTGGCAATTTAAACTAACAAAAAAAAACAAAACAAACAAAAAACAAAAAAACAAACAAACAACGCGCTGTTTTCTTCCAGCCCGTCTTATCGTCTTTCCTTTGTCTTGAGTCATACTGCCCATATAATCTGCCATTTCTCTATAGGGGTGCTTAACTGCTAATATAGAATTTCCGATTCGTTTTTGTTGTCAACCCCCCCAAACAGAATTCTTTTTGCCCTGCATAAAAAAGAGGAGAAACATAATAGCGTAAAGAACACATAAAATCTCTTAATCTATCAAGTCATGAGTGACGCTATGTCCCATAAATTAAATTGAAGTATTTTTTTTCTTTTCTATGAAGCATGGCCCAAATAAAAACGCACGACTCTTCCTAAGAACGAAGACTAAGACATGATGCATGATAATCACTACAGTATTGTTTGTATTTCCCATCTCACCGTGCCTCTCTCTGCCTGTTTACTCCTCTGAATCTACAGGTAATCTACTTCACCGCCAGAGGTTAATGATATGTTTTCTTCCTTTTCAATCCCGCCATCCATGCATTTTACATCTCCTCTAAAGGAAAAAAACAACAAAACTCATAGTTATTCCCCAATGCAGTATTCTGATCTCCAGCCATGCGTGACCTCCGGCCAGACAACCTCATGCTCATGTCAAGTTGTCGCTTAAGCAAATCCAAACCTGCTGACAAACATTCTCTCTGTTTTATTCTGTGGCGGTAATAAAACTGGCCCTTAAAGGTTCAGCTCAAGCACATAAAAACACCACCTAAGAAAAATCGCCACTCTCCAACAGCCATAATTATTAATAGCTCAAACCACTTTAGCTATGGCTGTTGATTTTCTACATGTCCCGGAACCAGGATTTAAGTTTTTTAAATGTTTCACGTTAAACTATTTTAACTATCTACCAGGAAAAATATTTTTAAAGTAAAATATTAAGTTTGAAACGCACAGCGATTGGATTGGATGATTACAAATATTTCCATGGAAACGGAGGGCGAGCTGAGAGAGATTGATGGTGTGTAGTAGAAAAAGATAAACACTGATAAAACAGATGACAATAATGTGAGGAGACAGGGCAGGAGGAAAAGGGAAAAAATACGAAGAAATTGGAAAAAGAAGAACATTAAGATAAGTATGACGATATTGATGTAGCAGCAACGGCAGCACTAGTAGTAGTAGTAGTAGTAGTAGTAGTAGTAGTAGTAGTAGTAGTAGTAGTAGTAGTAGTAGTAGTAGTAGTAGTAGTAGTAGTAGTAGTAGTAGTAGTAGTAGTAGTAGTAGTAGTAGTAGTGGTAGTAGTAAAAGTAGTAGTAGTAGTAGTAGTAGTAGTAGCAGCAGCAGCAGCAGCAGCAGTAGTAGTAGTAGTAGTAGTAGAAGTAGTAGCAGTAGTAGTAGTAGTGGTAGTAGTACTAGTAGAGGAAGAAGTACAAAAACATAACCTAAAGAAAAAAGAAAGAGTGGTAGAAGGAAGTGAAAGCAGGAAATGGAGAAATGAATTTCCATAGGACCCAGACCATGAACACAATATCAAACTGAAGCAATGTTAATTCTTTGAGACTAACAATTTTTGTATTTCTTCTCAATGTTTGCTCTATGCAGTCCTTGAATTCGCGAAGACTGTCAAGTAGTCAAAAGTGAAGTCTGACCTAATAACACTCATTACCTTCGGCGGTGTTTGAACTAGCGTCCCTGTGAGATTTGTCTAAAGCTCGTTAGAAAAGTTACAAAGAAAAACCCAGCTAACCTGTACTGATTGCACATATTTATGAGAGGATTTCTGAGGTGCTGTTCTGAGCTTGCCTTATTTTATAATCCTCATAATCAAAGGAGGATCAAAATCTTAGCTAAACGAAGAAAGGAATAGAGAGGGAGAAAGAAGGTGGAGGGAAGAGAAAGGAATAGAGATAGATAAAAAGATAGAGATTCGAATAGGGATGGAGATAGATAAATAAATAGAGAGAGAGAAACAGATAGAGAGAGAGAGAAAGAGAGAGAGAGAGAGAGAGAGAGAGAGAGAGAGAGAGAGAGAGAGAAAGAGAGAGAGAGAGAGAGAGAGAGAGAGAGAGAGAGAGAGAGAGAGAGAGAGAGAGAGAGAGAGAGAGAGAGAGAGAGAGAGAGAGAGAGAGAGAGAGAGGATTTGACATGGAGATGGATCTTTGTTTAGTTCAATCATTATCATTTCTCAAGAATGCGTCAACTCCTACGACTAGTGTGGATCACGCCTGGTATTAATAAATGCGTAGGAACTTTACGATCGATCGTAAACCATGCCGTATTCATTAGCTTACCATCGACGGAAAAAAAGTTACGTCTATTAAGACGGGCCGAAATCTGAAAAAGGAAGATCCACTTAGGTTGCGAAAATAACGCCACACTTCTAGAGCATAGGTATAACATGCTGGGTTGACCAATTCTTTGGAAATGATGCACTAAAAGAAATAAATAAAGTGGTAAAAACAGAGGGAAAAAAACCAATAGAGTGGTTGATTGACTTGTCGTATTCTCGGACCATCACAAGAATCGAGACAGGCAGGAGCGTTCTTAACGTTGTCCAGGTACCCGTGATTCCAAAGTCATTTTTAATTTTTTTTTTGTTTAGCAATCTAGTCGATCTAACCAGATCTGATCTAACATTGAAAAGATGGATACAGTGAAGTAAATGAGAACACTAGATGCATAGATACCAACACCCTACAGCCTCAATCTTCTAATCGATCCTTGAATTTGTATCACTGAACTGCTCTTATCATGTCATCCAGTGGGTCCTGTATAATAAATTATCAGACATAATCGGAGTTTGGGGAGTTGTGCCCCTTCTCAGAGTAATTCTGAAGACTTTACTAGCGCTGTCGACAGGGGAAGCCAGACACAACGCCCAGTCGCAGACGGTACAAAGCTCACAAACTCTCACAAAAATTAAATTCAACTCAAATGAGAAGACAATGTTAATAATCATTGTAACTTAAGTCACGACCTTACGATGAATGAAAAACGAGAGGAAGTAAAGTCACAATAACTGGGGAACACCAGAATAAAACTAATGATTATCCCTTATCTCATTTCACGAAGCTATTCGTTTCGCTTATTTCCAGATCACGATTTTGTATTGGATGAAAAGAGCAAAGTTCACCGCACCGAGCTGAATCTGAAGGGGTCATTAAGATTTGCGAAACTTTTTTTTCATTAGCTATTGCGACTCTCACACCCGAAAACAGAAATCTGACGCATTGAGGAACCACACTATAGAAAACCTAATCCAAGTAACCTGCAGTTTGCACACGAACCTTTGCAAATAAACAATGTAAAATGTAAAAAGGTCTAGAAAACGCCCTCCTGCATTGGTCTCTTAGGACAACCCGTCAATTTTTAAAAATCCAAACGTGAAAAGCCTTTCAATAAAGCGTTCCTCAAACGGAAATGCTGCTGTTACGCCCCTTTAAATTAATTTCACTGCTGGATACATTCAGAAATAAATACGACTTATTTGCTCTAGACAAGTTTTCCGAACTTCATTCCAAAACCAAACAAACAAAATAATGATCTATCCATTTCATCAGCCGCTTCATGACTCAAGCAAAGGAGGCCACCTTGTAGCGGGAGTAAAACATTAACACCAATAAGTTGGTCTGTAGTAACAAAGTCACGACTTGACTCAATCTCCGCCAGTTTGATTCTGCGTAAGAAGCATTAGCAGAGAATCAAACCTTGGCGTGGAGACATGCTTCAGTTTTCATGTGAGTCTAGGATAGAACTCTACGACAATCCAAAAGCGATTAAATCTAAAAAAAAGCCATTTGTTTGATTCAAATCTTCATAATAATAATATTAATAATTTTAACAAAAATACTACTGCTACTATTACTACTACTACTACTACTACTACTACTACTACTACTACTACTACTACTACTACTACTACTACTAGTACTACTACTACCACTACCACTACTACTACTACTACTACTACTACTACTACTACTACTACTACTACTAATACTACTACTACTACTACTACTACTACTACTACTACTACTACTACTACTACTACTACTACTACTACTACTACTACTACTACTACTACTACTACTACTACTACTACTACTACTACTACTACTACTACTACTACTACTACTACTACTACTACTAGTACTACGACTACTACTACTACTACTACTACTACTACTACTACTACTACTACTACTACTACTACTACTACGACGACGACGACGACGACGACGACGACGACGACGACGACGACGACGACGACGAAGTATCTTAAAAAACTTTTGAATAGGACGAAAACAGTGGGGAATTACTGCAAACTGTAGAAGGAGAGAATATAATTATGAGTAAAGATATCGACACAATATAATTATCTTAGCTTAAACGGAATCAGTGAACGAGTCGAAAGCTTTTGGGTTATGTGCATAATTAATAGGAAGCCGACATCAACAAGTAGGGTCTAGACCTAGAAGGGAATTTTGCACCTGCACCTAAAGGCAAAAACGACAAACCTGGTTTAGCTGGTGATGTCTATGTTTTTGTTATTCTAATGTCCGTGTCCTGTCTGCTTCACGGTTCAAAACGCACACAATGTTGAGCCATCCGCTCTGCATAACCACCTTGTCTAACGAGACTCTTCACAGATTGGAAAAGTCAACGATGCTTAAGCAAGTTGAAGTTTGCTGTATTTTCCACTAGCCACGGCAGGATCAATCTAAAGCAAAATCTCTCCCTATTTTCGGCGAAAACTGTTATGTTTGTAAACTTCGCTTCGAGGAGGTATTTGCTACTCTGTGTAACCCGTGATGGTGCGGAGCTATCGCTATGGCGACAGATGGAAATTACACCTCTTGCCTGTCTGTCAAGCATTGGGTGGAGAAATATTGTTTTTAGTCTGACTTCTTCTTTGTTTTATCACCTGCCCTGCAGCCAGATAAAAAATGTCCTTTAGTCTTCTTCGTTAAATTATCAAAATTACTCTTTATTGAACCACCTTGAAAAATTTAATGTGATTTAGTGGGCTTATGCACATAAAAACCGAAAGAAAAAACTCTTTACTAGATAGCTCCACAAAACAAAATTCCTGTCAAACTCGGATAGCCTTTGTGCTTTGCCACTGAGGTGCGGTCCAATGTTATTCCAACAAGCGTCGATATAAGGTGTGAGTTTATTGTGTGAATGGTCTGAAACTATCAATGAAGACGGACATAAAATACATGTAGAGAGGTCTTGTCTAGAAAACCGATTTAAGTACGTACAGCATATATCGATCTATCGGTCTTTATGTCTATTTTGCCTTTTTCTATATTTATGAAAGTTTTATGGGCAAAAAAAAATTCTTACCATCCTCTCTCCATCTTTCTTTCGTTTGACAAACTTTCTATCTCTCTCTACCTCCGCTGGATACGTATATTTTCCTTTTCGATCACAGCATTGGAAAAGGAATCTGTAAATCTAAAATTCAAAATTGCTGATGACCAAAAAATAATTTCATTTAATTTTCTCCTCTTCCCTTGACACCCCCCCCCCACCCCACAAAAACAAACTTTCTTTCACTTTCGCTTGTTTTCTTTCTTTTTGTCTATCTCCCTTCCACCTCCCTCATTGCTTACCTTCTTTTCTTTCTCCCCGTAGCCTCCGGTTTTCGTTACATCGTTTCTTTCTGTTACTCATCTACCTAATCTTACCTCATAGTCAAAATCCTTTTCTTCGTCCCCTAGATGGGTGGGTAAAGAGCCAAAGCTTTTCAGCTCTGCTCTTCAACGGAGCTTGCAAGATATAATTATGCTTAGAGAGGCCCAAAGAGGCATCTAGTTGCAGAGTTCTATCAATCGATTGAAATCACCTGTCTAGGTGCTGTCCACCCCGGTCAGACATCCTCTCTATATAACGAAATGTTATCCGGCAACCCTCCTTTCTCTTCTTTCCCACTTTCCTCTCACACCCTGCCCTTTGCAATACAATGTCCACGAACATCGCACTGATCTGAGACAGATACTATGCAACCAAGTAGTAGCAATGTACTGGTAACCATCGAGCCCTACAGTACTACAACTACTGATACTGCTGTGACCACACGGATTGACGCTGTGGGACTGAATCAATCTGAAATCTATTTGATCCTGCCAGTGGCTACCCGTGTACTACGTGCCACTGACCTTCCCTAACCTCCTTGGGTGTGTTATAACAGGGGGACAGGTCGAGGTAGATCGGGGGAGGAGGGGGGAAGCAACTTGCTGGCTTGTCCTCATCATAGAGATACACAGATAAAAACGGTCTCAACGTAACCGATTAACTGTTCAACGTCTGCAGATCAACGTCAAGACATTTATGTGGTATTTTTTAACGTCGTGCTCAGAATTAAGACAAGTGGGAGAAATTGTAAAATCGTTGCTAAAACTTTAGAGTATTACATGACATCATTCGAAATATATTCGGAATCAAACATGAAAATTAGTCTAATGCATTCTCCGTTGACGCTCTTTCATGATGGCCTTATAACAACTGGTATATCTATGAAAAGTCAGCAGAAAAAGAATATTTTATTTCGATTTTAACATAAAACAGTATGCATTATGCTAAGATGTGTATTTCTAATTGATTGATGAAATGCGATTTCCGACATAAAAGCTTATATACATGTACCAGACTTAGCAAATTAATTTATCCATGAAAGTTTGATAATTACATTCCCCCAGCTCTTCAACGAAAGCGTTTCCCTGCCCTATATTATCATCTAGGCTTATTCTTTGATTTATCCCCGGAATTTCTCCCCCCATTCAAACTCATCTCCTCTCTCCAAATTGGCGCAACGTGTTTCTATATTTAGTAGAAAACAAAAAAAAAACTACCGAGATTGAGCAATAGGTTTTTCAACACCTACCTTTGAGGCTGACGTCAGAAAGTCTGTTTAGCGCAGAAACCAATATACAAGTTCAATCTGGCAATCAAGTAATCTGAAGAGAGACGTCAAAAGCCACACTCGAGCTACCATCCAAAACTCGGCCCAGTCACTCCACCGTGACGACTATAACCTTATTTCAGACAGGGTCACGCCCTTATAAACGTCCAAAAACATCAAAATTATTGAGGCTTACAATGCATTTCTTAAGTAAAATTTCTCTGCATACAATTTTGAGTAACCGATATTACAGAATTTTTCCTTCATCCGACGACAATATTATTCCTCAACCCAAAAATTAGGTAGAAGTCAGTACAATTATGGCTTTTCCATAGCTTTAACATCGACATTATTGATTACTTTAAAAACATTATTAAATAAAAACAGGCATCGGACAGTATTTCCCGGCAATGGTTAAGACTGGGCTATAAACGCAAAGCCTGGTCGTAAACGCTGCTGAGGGCTACCTCAAGATAAACTCTTTAAATAATTCTAATTGTAACAACTACTGCTACAAAAACAACAACAGCAAACAATACAAAAACTACTACCACCACCACCACCACCACCACTACTACTACTACTACTACTACTACTACTACTACTACTACTACTACTACTACTACTACTACTACTACTACTACTACTAGCGGTGGTGGTGAGGGTAGCAGTGGTGGTAGCAGTGGTGGTGGTAGTAGTAGTAGTAGTAGTAGTAGTAGTAGTAGTAGTAGTAGTAGTAGTAGTAGTAGTAGTAGTAGTAGTAGCAGTAATAATAACAATAATAATAATAAGAAGAAGAAGAAGAAGAAAAAGAAGAAGAGGAGGAGGAGGAGGAGGAGGAGGAGGAGGAGGAGGAAGAAGAAGAAGAAGAAGAAGAAGAAGAAGAAGAAGAACAACAACAACAACAACAACAAAAGCAGCAGCAGCAGCAGCAGCAGCAGCATTTCACGATCTATATTAGATTTAATCCAGAGCTGAATACAGACTTCTAGTTCTTTGTGAAGATCAAATAGGCTCTATTTTCTTCAAATTCATAATTATGTATTGTAGTAAATATTTACCTTTTCTATTGAGGAAAGCACATTTACTTGATTCGAATAAAACCTTCTTTGAAATAGGAGGCTAAATGCACGGACCGCCTGTTTATTCCTCACATCCGTGCTTCTACCCTCCTCGCCTCATAGTTCAAGATTCAAATCTCTAATAATCGCAACTCTATAACATTACAAAACAGAGACCAAGTCTCGTCACTGGTGGATGTGCTTAACTTCTGAGACAGTAAAGAATGTTCGCCTCTCTCTCTCTCTCTCTCTCTCTCTCTCTCTCTCTCTCTCTCTCTCTCTCTCTCTCTCTCTCTCTAATGCAGAACATAACAGTGCAGGGGTAACATCTATCCGCCAATATCCTCTGCCGATCCCCCCACATACGGCATCGCATGAAAGTCAACCAAGGGACAGA
>JAWDGP010002624.1:1362500-1425000 GCA_033675545.1 Elysia crispata | reverse complement strand
AATTGGTTATACTATTTAAAGCACTTTGTCACCAGTTGAAATAGCGCACTGAATGTTATCCATCTTCGAGTGTGGTATATCTGGAATTGGTTATACTATTTAAAGCACTTTGTCACCAGTTGAAATAGCGCACTGAATGTTATCCATCTTCGAGCGTGGTATATGTGAAATTGGTTATACTATTTAAATCACTTTGTCACCAGTTGAAATAGCGCACTGAATGTTATCCATCTTCGAGTGTGGTATATCTGAAATTGGTTATACTATTTAAAGCACTTTGTCACCTGTTGAAATAGCGCACTGAATGTTATCCATCTTCGAGCGTGGTATATCTGAAATTGGTTATACTATTTAAAGCACTTTGTCACCAGTTGAAATAGCGCACTGAATGTTATCCATCTTCGAGTGTGGTATATCTGAAATTGGTTATACTATTTAAAGCACTTTGTCACCAGTTGAAATAGCGCACTGAATGTTATCCATCTTCGAGCGTGGTATATGTGAAATTGGTTATACTATTTAAATCACTTTGTCACCAGTTGAAATAGCGCACTGAATGTTATCCATCTTCGAGTGTGGTATATCTGACATTGGTTATACTATTTAAATCACTTTGTCACCAGTTGAAATAGCGCACTGAATGTTATCCATCTTCGAGTGTGGTATATCTGAAATTGGTTATACTATTTAAATCACTTTGTCACCAGTTGAAATAGCGCACTGAATGTTATCCATCTTCGAGTGTGGTATATCTGAAATTGGTTATACTATTTAAAGCACAAAATTAGAGGAGGAGGAAAGCTCGAAATAGTTAGCGTTAATAAAATCGCCAGAAGAAGTCTGTAAAATAAAACTTACATGGCATGTCTATTTTCTATAATTTTATATTGATTAAAAAGTCCTTTAATTTTTCCTTAAGACCAGACCTCTAGCCACCAACTTGTAATGCAAGTAATCGTGAGCTAGAACTGCTTCTCTTCTTTCCAAGCGCCAACAACATAATTATAGCGGTCTCTACTCTCATACTGCTTAGTTGAGTCTCATCAGGCTGACGGAAGTTTGGCTAAGGTGAGACCCTATCGAAAGAAAATCTGACCTGGATTCAAACACAAAACTCCGGATTTTACGTTCTGCGCTCTAGAGACTTAACCCAAAATTGGCATTTTGATATTACATAGGCTTTCGAATTTTCAATCTATATTCACAAAATAAAATAGAGATAAGTATACTTTTAGTACAAAGCGTTATCCTTTTTAGCGGTAGAATGGTCTCTTTTGTCTATAAATATAGTTGATTATTACACTCGTATGTCAGGTTTAGAAAACTCTTGTAAAGGCATATCTGTGAAGCTAGAAGGTGTGGACGAGTGGATAAAAGATGACGCGAAGAGGGTGAGGAGACAAGTTGGGGGGGGGAGGAGAGAGAGTTGCTCAAACGGTGAAAAGGCTTTTATTTTATATCACAAATGAAGCAGACGCGATGAACCCTTTTAAGAACCCTTAGATTTGTCTCGAGTAAGGGGCCTTGGTTCTCGCTATGGTCTGTTGATCCACCCCTTTGTTCACTCTTTGTCCACTCATTGTCCGGCGAAAGTCAGACGAAATCCGACCATTGTTTGGGTCGACCGTTTAGGCCAGATCTATGTTTCAGTGTTGACCCTTCTACTGTCTACTGAGGCTAGTTAGTGGCACCAGGGGAGTTCATAGTGAAACAGTGAAATAAACATAGAAAAAGTAGATGGTGTAAGGAAAAAAAAGAGAGGTAATATAAGAACAATACTGAGTTGGGCAAGTTCAGGTTAAATAGAAACGAGACAGGAAGATAGACTGATAGATAGATAGATAGATAGATACATAGATAGAGAGAAAGAGAGAGACAGAGGAACAGTGAGATAGAAAAACAGACAAGCAGACAGAAAGGCAGATAGTGACAGAAAAACGGAGAAAAAAAACGGGGTGGGGGGTGGGGGGGGGAGGTGGGCGAGAGAGAGAGAGAGAGAGAGAGAGAGAGAGAGAGAGAGAGAGAGAGAGAGAGAGAGAGAGAGAGAGAGAGAGAGAGAGAGAGAGAGAGAGAGAGAGAGAGAGAGAGAGAGAGAGAGAGAGAGAGAGAGAGAGAGACGAAGAGGGAGTTATTTTTTTAGGCGGGGTGGGGGGGGGGGGGTGGGAAGGGGGGGCGAACAAATGAGACAAAGGGAGAATAAATGACACCAGGAGATATAAGTGGTTATGTAGATCTAATCGGAACGGAGAGAAGGAAAGGACACTGAAATTTTTATTATGTTTCGGCAAGGCACGTTCGTCTGGCCGAGCGCCGTGAGAGAAATCACGCAACGGAGTGTGCTGCTAAGCTAAACAAAATGTCTTATAAATTAGTTCCGCCTTCATCAGAAGAGTGGCAGTGCAAGCAGCGAGTTTATTGAGTATTTTCATAGAGCCGCGTCAAGTCCGCCCAGTCTAGCGGTCTTTCCTGCAGCAGGAAATGATCGAGTGTGCTGCATTAAATAACAGTGCGCTCAGTGATTGCTGCACTGACAATAATCAAATTACAAAATCAAAAGGCTCTAAGTGTGTATGTTTTCATAAGAAAGGAATATTTAGTTAAGCGATAGCCATTTGTTACAAATCATTATTTTAACAGCGCCCATGATCAGTCGCTGGGACCACAGCAAGTGCAAGTATGGAGTTTCAAAAGCGACCTGCATGTAACTTTTTCATGTAGGCCTAAAGGCTCTTGTTTGGAATTCATTCGACACCAATACGGAAAACAATTATTAGTGAAATTAAAATCTATTAATTCATTAATCATTCCTTTTGTTGTAGTTGAAATTAATGGCCAGCTTTTAATTGCCGCAAGACTTTTGTACACGAGTTCATAGCCATCTAAAAGGTCTTCACATTATGAAAGTAAATAATTGACTGGTTTTCAATATTGGGCTTTTTGTGGCAAAGACAAATTCAACTTATAACTTTTTTAATAAAAAAAAATGTGATCAAATATCTTTTATTTCAAGTCAGTATGGGAACATGATTTCATAAGGGCTTTGCCGAAAGATTTTATTTGTGCATAAAGCATTGTAACATAAACTCTTCAAAAACACTCAAGCTCATAATAGTGTCCCAGACGCGCAAATTCAGTATAAGATAGATTATGATTATATAACTCCTAAATAGGATGAATGAGCCAATTTTTTTTTCTTTCTAAATTTCCACAAATTTGTAAATAATGGATTTCAGCTATTTAGACTTTGTAAGTCATGAGCCCTACTTTCAGTTGTTGTTAGCGTTTCAAGCGATTGTGTCTGCAAGAATGCACATAGATGTGAAATTTGAAGTAAGAGAGGGGAGACGTAAAATATGCACATAATAAAACATGTTGCAATAAAACTATCTAGAATTCCTTCTTGGATCTTCGAAATGCTTCTGATTGCTCACAAAGTGACATAATTCTTTGAGAAATAGCATTCCTTAAAAATCCAGCGGATAGAGCTAGCTTCCGTGTTAAGACGTCTTTTTCTTCAACCGCAATAAACTTTATCAGCAAAGATATCAGGACTTAAACTATCTGTACTGTAGTGAAAGAGTAATAGAGGGACAAAATTGATAGATGAATACAATCATGTAGGTTCATAGATGGGGACGTATTAAATCGAGGTAAAGAGATAGATAAGTACATGAGTGAAAAGTCGGATGAATAAAAAATGATAGCAATAAGTGCAGAAAAATTAATTAGACAAATTTTAATTAAAAGATATCCATGTACATATTAAATTTCTATTTATATCTACCTACCCCATGCATACATCTTTCAATTTTACATCTTTATAGACGATTAGGGACTGAAAAAAAAACCCACCCCAACGAATAACTTACATTTTTTTCTTCCTTGAATAAAGAGTAAAACTTAGCCAACTAATGGTCTCTCTCATCATTCATTTCTCGTAGAACCAACTGCTTGAATATTGTAAAACAACGGGTTGCCTCAGATCACTAAGAGAATCACGACAAAAAGGGAAACAATTCTGTAAAAATCCACCATTATTTCCTTGCTGGTCTCCTTTGAAATATAATGCTTATCCTCTTTTTTTCTTTTTTTTCTTTTTTTTTTTTTTTTTTTAATTTAACGAACTAATTTAGTTCTGATTTTTCTGCTAACTTTTTTTCAAACTTTTATCCTTCCATATCTGACTTGCATTTTTCTATTTTTTTCCTTCTTTTGTGTCTTTGTCAACTCATACTTGTGTCCCACAACGCCTGTTTGGGTTAACAAGCAACATTCGTCAAACAGGCCAAACTAGGCGACTTTTCCACTTTTATAATTATAAGACTCTCCCATTAAAAATCTCCCTTTTTGTCTCGCTCACTTTTTTCCTCTGGGTAAAATTTCTTTATTCCACTTCAGCTTGTTTCTGTACTCGTATTCTCTCTCAAACCCTCCTACACCCCGATTGCATCACCTGAAATATCTTTGAAACTAAGTTTCTCTTAAAATCGAAAAGTTTATGGAAGCGAAAGATAAATTTATTAACCTCCACTTAAAACCTACTTTTCTCCATACCTGAGCATGCTACCGGCTATAAAAGCTTAAAGAAAAGATATTCAGCACATGTAATGATACTCTTGGTTGCTGAATTGTCGCATCAAAACACAAAATTTTCTGGAAATTTCTTTAAAAAATTTCCTATCATTTAATTTCCAAAGTCTGATTTTAAAATTGTATTTAAAGCCGTAACACAAAGTTGAACAGGACATTGAAGTATAGCTTTTCAAAGTAATTAATAACGACTTCCAAATACCCCCTTGCTTTAATCTCTTGCCTCTATAGATAAAGTTTAGAATGAGTAACCATAAACTTTCTATCAAAAGCGTCAAGTATAGATTTTTTTGATAGAGTATGTCTCTTCTGTGAAAGTTTGGAGCTGGGTGATAAATTCCACTAGCTATTTGTCTAGACATCTGTCAAAAACTATTAAGTGAAGACTGTTGATAAAAAAAAAGTAATTTTACCGCCATCCGAAGATAACTTAGACAAATTACCTGTTTTTTCTAAAAACTATGCTGAGTTGAAAAAACAAAACAAAAAACAAACCCAAAAACGTCAGCAAATTTATTGAAAAAAAAAAAAGGCAAACAAACTGATAGCTTTTTCTTGTCCAGGATATCTCAGGTATAATTGTGTGTATCGCTCGTTAAATTACATTATCTGAATTGCTTCAGTCATCTTTACTTTACTTTTATGTCTGTAAACTACCAGTATTATGAATGGGAGTAATTTGTTTGCTTTATTTTTTACCTTTCATTGATATTCGTATTTTACGTGATCAGGGCCGTACTGGCCTTGAATCGAACTGAATTAAAATAAGACCACATTTTCATACTAAGCAAAACCATCTCCTCAGGTTAACCTTCCCATTTTTTTTCACGGCTGGCAGTGCGTAGTACATCACACCGTGTTTAACAATGTACAAGTACATATAAGAAGAAAATATTGAGATCAATCTATATTACTATTTCTTTATTTAATTACCTCCAGGAGCATAGCTAATGTATCAACTAATGAGAGATTTGCTGTTTATGGATACACAATCGAGTAATGATCATATGAGTAATGAGCGCAGGTGTCACATGACAAATGGCTTCCGTATCGGTACAGGACGATGATTTATTTTGTCCTTTCTGCTGGACAAATTGGAATCCTTCTCAATGGGCACTTAAATTTCAATAGTTACTCAGCACGTTCTTACTAAGCTGTTAGGTTCTGAAGATTAAAATTTCATTGCTCATCGAAATAAAATATGATATGTGTAATTAAAAGATAGAGAAAATTAGTACTATGCGTTAAGTTGATGTTACAGAGAGTCGAGTGGTTTTTTGATGACCAATCTCTGCTTGGTAACAATCGCATATTATTTTAAAAGTTCCTAAAATTTATTTTCAACAAAAAGTTTATAATTTAGTGCCTTTAGATAGTAGCGCTTTGCTGAGAAAATGGAAATATTAAACTATGTTAAATGTTTTCAAACATACTCATTAAACCTAGTAAAAGTGATGATATCACAATCATAATTTTAGACATTTCATATACAATTCATAACGACATTCAAATAGCGTCACTTTTTGGGGAAAACACAATCAACAAACATGGCTGATCAACGCATGTGCATAAAGCCTAAGGCAGTAGGAAGTGCGTGCTCTGCACGGGCACAGTTCGGCTGTTGCAGTTGTTCTCTATGCAGCAGTAGTTACAGGAGAAGCTCTCGTAGTAGTACAGGTTCTCATCGTAGTATTGACAGCGGCGGTCAAGGGCCGAGTCTTTGGCCCACAGGTTCACGCAGTCCAACTCTGAGGCGCACCTGGGGAAAGAACAGAATTACCATCTTGTCTGATGATGTGTGATCGTTTATGGTTACGTCGATGTCTTTTCAAAATCACATGTCAAGGCGAAGCTGAACAAATGAGCTGTCGATAAACTACCCTTATTTGACCTAGAGATGAGCAATAATTCTCTGCAGGGCTCAAGGCAGAACCTAAACCAACAAGCGTGCGGTTCTTTCTGAATATGACAATGCTATCACCTGTTGAACATAGTCCTCTGTTAGTTGTTAACTTTAATCTTCCTTTTGATATCACGGTTACTGCAGATTGTAAGTTAGGGAACACAAAGAAAAGATACTTAGTTGGCATTTTTAACTTGTAATTAATCATTATCTGAACTTGAGAATAGCCTATTTGGTCGTGAGGAGAAATTTTGTGGTCCCACTGAGGCCGCCATGATGTGTCACGCGTTTCGGATACTCCGTTTTTAAATTTATTACAGATACTCCTAAATTGATCGTAAGATCCTTTTTAAAATCAACCATATTTTTTATTTTTTTTTTAGAAAAAAATAACCGCTTGTAATAACCATATTTCGCCATTTTATTTAATCCCATGAATGAGCTTGATTTGCGATAAAGGGAGCCTATAGCTAGTCGTAATCTCCGTAAATGAATGACAGGTTGGATAGATGTGAAAGATGAAACAATCTTAGCTACATTGCGAGATGTGGTAGATTGTACAAGACGTCGCTAGCGGCACTCACGTCTTGTTGACATGCTTGCTGCCGTCCAGTCCATTGTTGAGTGAGTTGAAGCAGAAGGGACGATCACCTGGACATTGCCGGACAACCTCCTGGTCGCCACAGAACGGGTCAGTACAGATACGGCAGAACACTGGAGGAGATGGAGAAGGCCAGTTTGTGAACATTAACAATAATTCTATTTTAAATGTCATATGACAGAGTAGAGAGAGACAATCAAGGTAGAGATAAAAAAAATACACCCTTTAACCTCTCTTCATAATGAAAAGACTCATAAAGATCGATGCTACTTTTTAGTTGATAGAAGTCTCTTTTGTTACGTGTATTACGAAGAACCGCCTTAGTTTTATGTTAAGCTTTATCTTAACTAATGTGTGACGTTAAGTCATGTTCAATCATACTGTTGAAGTTAATATTTACGAGCTGATTAGACAGTTTATTAGTTTTAATTTTGTACCATTTGTGATTATAGTTACTTTGGGCAAGAAGAAAATAATACTACAAGATTTGACCAATCAATCAAGAATCCGCCTGCATGGTAACGCTAATCTCTGGACTCTGATGGACTCATACTCACATGGTCCTGGAAAGAGAAAAAAAAGAAGAAAATAAGGAATTTATTAAAAAAAATCCCCATGTAATTGGATAGATGAAAAATATATATTAGACTTTTTTTCTCGCAACTTATGGATGATCAACCTCTTTTTGGTCAAAGAGCTACAATTTTTGGCTACCTGACTTAGAACTGAAGACAAGCTGGCTTACAATAAAAAAAGCAACTCTAAATCTTCAGTTTGACCCCAAAAATCTTCTTCTGTCTTTTGAAGAGAGACTTCTTGTCCTGCCAGTTTCGGCGCTATCGGGTGTTCACTTTTTAAATGTCATTATATTACATGTATCTTCTTATTGTCATCCTCCATTTGAAACATTATCAACCTGGTCTATTTCCGGGCGCTCAACAAAAGTTTATGGGTAATTCAAGGGGAAAAAAATTAATCAAAAGTAAGGTATTAAAATCGTGTAAGTTATGGATTGACTTATTAAAGGGTAAAATAGATCAATATGAGCGGTTCATTATACTAATTTCTGTAATCTTTGTTTTGGCGCAAGTTTTCATTGCTCGGGTAACAGCTTCTGTTCACATCTCTGACCTGAATCACACAAATAACAGCGTCCCATATAAAATGAGAACCTCTCTGGTTTATATTGCAGGTGTGTCTTAACAACTTTTGGACTTTTTGTCGAGGTGGAGGTGTTTTTCCCTCCTAAGTAAATAATAGCATATTATCAGAGATGGTTCCTTTGATGATGAACATAATTATGATTTTGATAAAGGTGATGGTGATGATGATGGTGATGAAGATGATGATGATGATGATATGGACAAAATCAGAAAATAAATGATACGGATCTTCATGACGAGCAGAAATTGGAGACCAATATAAAAACAACTAAGTGGCAGATGGGGCTGCCACTTCTGGTTATAATGATGACGTTAGCGACGATGTAGGATACTACGATCGTGAGGACGTCTACGATGGAAAAAAATATATAGAGAGAAAACGAAACATAGGATGACGATCCTTCTTTTAATGATTGAGATTATAAATTATTGTCAGTGACATTTAAAGTTAAACCTCTCATGATTAAAGTAGAAAGAGTAATATACAGAAATCGTATCAATATGAAGAAGTGAACAAAAGAATTTAAGCAATCAATTAGGCCTTATGATGTGGAGAGAACCAACAAAACACTTAAAACGAGAAGGAATGGGCACAAAACATGATCAACTTGACTCGCAAAGCTGACCTCAAGGGATCTAATAAAGGGATCAGTGAAGTCAAGGGAAGTAAGCTTTCAGAAGAGTTACTCACCTTGACAGATCTGACAGGTCAAAGGGCAGAGCGTTCTGACAAACTCTACAGAGCTACAGGACTCCTGGAGGGTGAAGCATTCTCTGTCAAAATCCTGGCAAACTGCGGTCACTGGCGGCGCTGTGCCTGTACCCGTAGCTGGTGGGATGGGAAGGGTGGATGCGGTTGGAGTGCGAGCAGAGGGGATACGTTGGGAGGTGCGTGGAGGAGGAGCAGGAGGGGTGGGGGGAAGAGAAGAAAACACTGTAAGGATATGAAAACACTTTGACTCCTGCTTCACACCTTTTGCAAATGTTTAATATATCACATTATTGGGAAAGTAAGATCATTGTTTTGTTAATCTGTTCAGGCCTTTTTGCCGATCGGCATATGATCATAAAAAATAAATCTACATCTGTTACAGCTGTCAAGATAAATCTTACATCAATGGTAGTCTTTATTTCGACTCTGTTATTGAGACCTTCTAAGAACATTATTTTAATGGTTATGTTGTCAGTACTGTTTTTTAAACGCTGCTTCATTTTTTTCTAGTAGACGTCATTTGTTTTTAAACTGCTTGTATTGTCTTTTGAATTGTAAAGTATTTTTTCCTTTCCCTAAACTTCCGAAAGGATAATCTAAGTGAACTAAGAGACTTTGATTTCGCTAACGCATATTCAAAATTTTCATTTTAATACAAATCAGTTTAGTATCGGGCACATCAAGGTTCTCTTTTTTATCAGAATAGGGTGATTCTATCGATAATTCCTTCATCTCCCCCCCTCTCTCTCTCCGCCACTTTACAAAAGTAAGACAAGAGGATAAGGCCTAAGAGTAGGTCACGAGATACTTTAATCACTTCCACCACAAACACACTAACTCTTAGACGAACCCCGCAAAAGAAACAAAGAAAAAAAACAGAGTTAATATCAACTTTCATTATAAAAAGAAAAATTACCAAGAACGCAATATAACAGGTAGGATTTCTAATGAATGCAACCAATAAAACTAATCTCCCCACTCCCCCTTTTTTGATTACCCCATTCTCTTCTGTCAAAGCACACTTATGTAAAAAGCATGTTACTTTAAGTTAAACGATTATTTTAAGAAAATTGAAAACAAAAAAAAAACCGGTTTATAGCGCCTGTGATCTCAGCACACGTTACACTGCTCCATCAAATACAACCAGGCTTACTGGACTCACCTGTGCAGCGTCCGCAACTGACTGGACACACTCGGACAAACAGGTCATCAGTACAGTCGTTAGTCTGTACCAGGGCTGGGCAGTTGGGGTCCCGGTCAATACATTCTCCAACAGTTGGGTCAAAGGCTAGAAGGGATGAGATAGAAGGAGATAAGAAAACGCAAGTTGAAATTGCACATTATCAAGCTGCAAAAAACGATAAGTTTAGCCTTATACGTGTAAGTAAAAAGCCTTCTTACATCGTAATGAAGACGATCTAAACCATACCCTGATTTTATGATATGATCAACATATTTTTATTTTTAAAACTATATGGGGTAAATTTACATTAATATTATCAGTAAACTTAATTATTTAAAAATAATTGTTTCTCCCGTCTCGATATACCTGACACTCAATTTCATTGCGAACGTTTTTGACACCAGGATTATCTTTTTAAATATTTTAAAGATCATCTAACATTGCCACAGAACAATTTGAAAGGAATGGTTTCAGATGCACCGCGAAATCGATTTAAACGATTCGGTTGCAACCAGGGTTGAGCCGGTTGAAGCGGCGCGAACAGTTTCTAGTACGATTGGCCCACATTTTCTTGTTTCACGTTAAGTTAGTCATGTAAGGTCAGTTACAAGGACAATCCAGATCTAGAAGAAAGCATCAACCCAATGATCCTGGAAGAGAATTTTATTGCGGTACTTTGCAAGAATATTTTATGTACAACAAGAAGTCTTGCCTGCACTTACTGACAAGGTAAAACATGTAATCAACTGAAACGTCCAGTTCAAGCATATTTCTTAGACCAGATTTGGAGATTTTCAGTCCAGTTTTACAACAGTAATTATTTGATTTTATTTGACAGTGAGATGAAGAAGAAGCAATCGAAGCATAGTTGAGGCGATTACAGCGAAAGCAAATTTCACGGCCATTTTTACATGACCATATAGAGAGCCGATCTCGATCCCTCCCCTCGTAGGTTTTGGAGACGAAGGTCACTGGAACAGATTGGGACCCAGTTTGAGGGTTGACTCAAGGAAAACTAACTTATTCCTGAGAATCATGATTTTTTTTGTTGGGGTCATCTACATTAGGTATTGCAATTACATACCAAATAAAATATTTAGTATTTCAGAATGACATAAGAAACGACTATTACGCGGAATTGCGGACACATATTTATCTTACAGGTTGCCGGAATGCCATGACCCGTCTAAAGAAAAACGAGCAAAAAAGTAAACAGCCTAAAATATACACGTACACATAAACTTAGAGTGTAAAAATCAATTAACCTTTTTTTCTGACGTTACTTGTTGATGATGTTAAGAGGAACTTAGAGTGTAAAAATCAATTTACCTTTTTTCTGACGTTACTTGTTGATGATGTTAAGAGAAACTTAGAGTGTAGAAATCAATTTACCTTTTTCAGACGTTACTTGTTGATGATGTTAAGAGGTGGTTAGTTTACTGAAATTTAATGCAAACTGCTAATCGTAGCAAAAATCCTGACAGGCCAATTGATAAAAAAAAAGAATAACTTCAATTTTCCTTGGTTCCACTTACGACTTAGAGTTGGGACCGTGCCACTTGGAGCAGTGACTGAGCCACTTCCACCGGATGTCACAGAACCACTACCACCTGATGTAACAGAGCCACTTCCTCCAGAGGTCACTGATCCACTTCCGCCAGATGTCACAGAGCCACTTCCGCCAGATGTAACTGAGCCACTCCCTCCAGAGGTCACTGATCCACTTCCACCTGAGGTCACTGATCCACTTCCTCCGGATGTCACAGAGCCACTTCCACCAGATGTAACCGAGCCACTTCCGCCAGAAGTCACTGATCCACTTCCTCCGGATGTCACAGAGCCACTTCCACCAGATGTAACCGAGCCACTTCCGCCAGAAGTCACTGATCCACTTCCTCCGGATGTCACAGCGCCACTTCCACCAGACGTCACAGAGACACCCGGAACAGATGTAACTGATCCACTTCCACCAGATGTCACAGAGCCACTTCCACCAGACGTAACAGAGCCACTTCCCCCGGACGTAACAGAGCCACTTCCACCGGATGTCACAGAACCACTTCCACCGGATGTCACAGAGCCACTTCCACCAGACGTAACTGAGCCACTTCCACCTGATGTCACAGAACCGCTACCTCCGGATGTAACTGAGGCAATTCCTCCCGATGTAACGGAACCACTCCCCCCAGACGTGACAAAGCCGCTTCCACCTGATGTAACAGATACACCTGGAGCAGCTGTAACAGAACCGCTTCCTCCGGATGTAACGGAGCCACTTCCTCCGGATGTAACGGAGCCACTTCCTCCGGATGTAACGGAGCCACTTCCTCCGGATGTAACGGAGCCACTTCCTCCAGATGTAACGGAACCACTTCCTCCTGATGTCACAGAGCCACTACCGCCAGATGTTATTGACCCACTTCCGCCAGATGTCACAGACCCACTTCCGTCAGCTGTCACAGACCCACTTCCTCCCGATGTCACAGCGCCACTTCCACCAGAAGTTACAGCGCCACTTCCACCAGAAGTTACAGACCCACTTCCGCCAGAAGTTACAGACCCACTTCCACCAGAAGTTACCGACCCACTTCCACCAGATGTAACGGAACCACTTCCGCCAGATGTTACTGAACCACTCCCGCCAGATGTGACTGATCCGCTCCCACTTCCTTGTGTTGTCATGGCCACTGCTGGCTCTGTTAAAAAAGTGGAACAAAGTAAATCTTTATGTAACCAAATTTAACTATTGCAAGCGATAGTCAGGAAGGAATGTACAATTAAGATTTTATTCAACAATGAAATGAGGACCAGTAGTAAATTTAAAATAAATGCAGCAAAAGCTTTAATTACAATCAGCATTGACAGCACTTGAAAGTCATTGAAGGATTACTGCAAGGCAATTAATAATGTAACATTCATGGAAAAGTTTGTTTATGAAAGAAAGGCTATGAAACTAGAGAGCAAAAACTCTATTTCTGCTCTCTCCGAGTGACTGAAGTTATGGAATATAAGAGATATAAAAGGCATTTACTAATACTTAGGTAAAGATATTATTGGGACATCCCTAGACATGAAAACAGTATAGTTTTTTTGTAAAGATATTGACCTACAGAATGAAAAAACAGCATTTAATAAGTCCCCAGAATAGTATAGGTATGCAGGTTTCTTTACTGATTAACTTAATATTGACCCCAATGATTTAACCAAGTGAATAACCAATGTAATTCTCAGATGAATCCAAACAAGGCATTGTGAGACTATTAAAACAACAACAACAACAACAACCTTACTGGTTGGAACTGGGATGTCCACGTTGCACAGATTGCAAGACTTTCTGCAGAGTCTGTTGACCAGTAGGTCCGCCCGACCACAATAGGCCACCAGCCTGGGACACTCGAAATCGTAGTCTATGCAGAGCAAGGCTGGATCAAAGGTTGTTTCCGGTACCATTGGGCTGGCACCTGGAGTCATCGTGGGGCCTGTGCCTTGCGTGGTGGGCGGAGCCGTCACTGGGGCTGGGGATGCACAATGAAGAGGTCAAGGTCAATTGCAGTATTGTGAGAAGGTGCCATGACTGTTTTGGTCATGACTATCGTTCTCACCATCATAACTATCATCAACAGCAACAAAAACAACAATAGTGTTGTCAATAACTGCAGAACTAAGAAACTTCAAATTTTCTAAAATACAATACGTATTGTAGTATACTGTCGGATAAATCATATTTTGTAGCGTAAGCAGCCTATGTATTTATTGCTTCGAATTCTAATTCTTTCATCAACCACTTCCACCTGCACCCATTTTTTTAGAATCCATGTTCGATCTAGACCACCACGGCTTAAAAAATAAGGAAAGGGCTCCAGTTTGCCTGAGAAAGTTCCACGCAGAATCTATAATCTTTAAAAATGTTTCAATGAAGCAGATGCCAGCCCTGGTTATACTCCATGGAATCGTAGAACAAGATGGACTTTATATTACTGAGCGGAATAACAGGGCTTGTTGGCTAGTTTGGAAAACTACGATAAAAGTGTTTCTCTAGTATTTGTTTAAATGATTGAAAAATTAAAAAAAAAGTAGTTGTTGCCGTGGATACTGAGGGCAAATACATGGTTAGCGATTAAAAGAAAAACCAAATGAATTTTAGTGTTTTCCTAGTTTGGCGACGAGTGCTTAAGATGTGGCAGTTTAAGATTGGCAATGGACTGAGGGAGAACTTCAAAGCAACTTAAACTGTGTAGGAAATTTTGAGGTATCAGTGGTCACACTGTGGACACTTGCGTTCAACTTACTGCAAACACCACATGACACTGGGCAGATCCTGGACACGATGGGGTCAGCGCTGCAGTAGAACGACTGGATGAGGAAGTTACACTGAGGATCTTTGTCGAAGCAATCGTTCGGGTCGATCACGAATGCTGAGAAGCGAGGAAAACACGTAGAAAGGTTTCAAAAGACTTTCAGTGAAAATATCAGTGGAATTTTGTGGTTATGTATTTGACACGAGGAAAGTTTAGATCTTGAAGCTGATGGAAAAGTTACATTTTTAAGGATCTGTTTAAGATATCACTCTTGTTGAAAAGATGACATTTTTGACGTTGTAATAATGAAGACTTTCGAACATAATAAAAGGAACGAAGATAGATAAATTTTACAAATCAGATGTCTTTCCTCCCCCCCTACCCCCCAAAAAAAAAACAACAAAAAAAAAAAAAAAAAAGTAAATAATAAAGAAAATTAACTTAGTCTAGAAATCAAGAGTTCGAGAAAGAGGAAGAAAGGGAAGGTCACAGAAGACCAAAATTCAAAGAAATTAAATGGAAAAGGCGTTGAAATAATCGCAAAATATGAAGATATAAGCAAAAGATCTACCTATCCGAAAGTAACCTACATTTATGCTAAGCCTTACTATCACTAATGTATTATAAAAGAAGATAAAAATTATCATGTTTCACAAGTTGTGCGAAAAACTATTTTAGAAAAGCATATTAAGATAAGGATTAAGTTGACTTTGGTTTGCTTCAGTTAACGTCTTTTACGCCTCTTTCCCTTATAATAACGATATTTTACATAAGCATTACAATACACAATGCTTTATAATCTTGCAGTCTTCCCTTAATCGATAGAGGTTCTCAAAGAATATTTCGAAGCTTGTTCACTTCTAGTCCAACTTACGTGCAAGACTTGGCAGGGTCGGCTGAGGCGTGGTGTCGGGAACCGCTGGTGGAGACAGAAGGCAAGAGAATAGGGGTTATTCTGAACAAGAAAGCGCTTAAGAAATAGAATTATTTAATCCACATCTGAGCAAAATTGAGGCAAAAATTAAAAAAAAAATGGAGAGAGAGATTGAGAGAGAAAGAAAGTAGACGGAGTCACAAGAAAGCAATAATAAGATGATGAGGAATACCCTCAATCAACCAACAGATTGTAGATCAAAATAAACCTCGAATAGTCTTCCTTTTGGACAAAAATGGTACACATAAGGAAGTTAAATTAACAGGCATTGAAAATAGTTTCGATCCTAGCTTGGTACTACCAAATGTCAGTAAACGAGATTATGAGCTATTCATGCACTTTATAAAATCCAGCCATCACTGCAATTAAACCTGCGGTTAAATTAAAGAAACTAATGATGTGTGAAGAATGAGAGGCTTTTTAGTCGTTACAAAAATAAAGGAACTAAAACTATTGTCACTCTCGGCCCGAGAAAACAAGATCAGCATGACAATGGATAGATAGATAGATAGAAATATAGATAGATTTATAGATAAATGATAGAAGTGAGATAGCAGACACTTCGAATGTTCAAATCTGCATGTATTTAGGATTTAAAAACATTAAGTCTTGTCCATCATACTTAGGATATGGCGTTTTAAAGATCAGACGTTGAAACTTGCGTTTCTTTCTAAACGTTACCTACCTGGTTTCTGAGTTTGACCTGTTGAACAGATGAAAACAAAAATGCATTTAATTAAAACAAAATGCACGCAATAAAAATAAAAGTTCCTTAAGACATCTAGAAGTTAAAAAAAAATAAAAAAATAAATTCGAGCAGATCTATTGTGTGGGAAAAAAAACCGTTATCGTTCACCAACTTGAGTTGAATCCTTTGGCATATCTTGCAGAGGATGTTGTTATAGTCAAGACAAAACTATTACCTTCTTATCACAACTGAAACAATACGTGTTTTTCACGCTATAATCAATTCTGACATTATAAATATAATAAAAATCAGACTTACCTCTCTCTCTCTCACTCATTCTGTCTGTCTCTCTTACTCTGTCACTCTGTCTCTCTCTGTCTCTGTCTGTCTGTCTGTCTGTCTGTCTGACTCTCTCTCTGTCTATCTGTCTACATTTCTATCCCCCTACATTCCTATCTCACTCTGTAAAGCTCAGACGGAGCGCATCTTGTGGCTGCCACTCAGCTGATGCTCGCTACTCACCACAAGGGAAGACATTGCAAGTTTTCCTGCAAGCCCTGGTGACAACCTCATCCACGCCACACTGACCAATGAGAACAGTGCAGGAGGGGTCGTAGTCCACACACTGCGGTCCCCCAGTGGTCACTACGGCGGGAGCTGAACACAAAAGAAAAGGCAGGAAAATATTATGAAAAAAAGCAACCAAAAAAAAAAAGAAAGACCACAAGTGTAATGTGCTGTATTGTGCACATTGAAACACAAAGTTATAGACGAATGGAAATTTCAGTCCAATTTAGATGAGACTTTTCAGTTAAAGCTGGCTTCTTTTCTTCTTTTTTTTTCTGTTTTTATAGTCGCATAAGTGGCAGTTTTAATAATTCTAGAATCAACAAAATATCTTCTAGATACTAATGCAAGGTAAAAAACAACCACTGCCATACTGTATTTGCAAAGCTTGCCACAGCAATAAGGCTTTTTCAGATTCTTTTGGGCTGGACAATTACACGGCCTCATTGTGTTTATGGATAGTAAACGCAGCTGCACAATTTACCTCCGTCCCTGATGATCTCATTGCCCAGACGTTAACTACGGGGTTACTTCAAGAAATACTCAGATGGTGTTAAAATATCAGATCGTCTTTAAATTCAGAGGAAACTCTTAAAGAATTATTGCTGGTTATAATTAGGTGAAACAACTAGGACTGACCAAGTGTTGACTACTTAGATCAGATTCGGTGACCCAATAGTTAATTTATTTAACCCTGCTATACCTCAAGTTATTGACAAGAAAACCAAACTGTGAAAGAGTATCGATAAAAACAATGCATTCTGCAACTCTTTCAGTTGAACAAGAAAGCACAGAGAGCTAGAACGCCCAGGACAAAGAGGGTTATGAAGATCTTACCGTTAGTGGTCACGTTGTTTGGTTCCTCAGGACCTGGGAAAAGAATAGATGCCATATCAAACCCATCTTGTCAGTTCGTAACATTGGTAACACTGTAGCAGGACTTTTTGGAAAAAGAAGATTTTTTTGGCTTAAATTTTGCCCATGATGTTGAAAACATTTTTTACATTTCTCACTGATGTGACTCAGAGATTTCTAAAAAAAAGAATTTAGGAGAAAAGGATCCGAGCATAACAAGTAATCTAATATTTCTCCAAGGGTTGCAACTTAGTATGAAAGCAGAGCTATACATGTTTTATTGACTCATGTATGCAGAAAACCTATAAAGTCAGTACTTGATTATGTAAATGCAAGGATCTGGATTATTATTAAGATTTTTTTCCTTACTCACAAAAGAAGATGAGAGGAAAGAAAAATGTCGAAAGGACTTTTTAAACATCTCATTGTGAAAAGAATGCTTTTTTTGTCAAATTATGGGGTATTTGGTCTTATTTACTTTTTATCAAGGTTAATTAAGCATTTTGAGAACAACGGTTAAAGACTGCATATGAGATTTAACGTACTTTAAAATATTTAAATTGGTGCACTTTCGATATACATTTTTATGTCCAGAAAATGAAAGAAATACAATATCACAGATCTAGTAGTATAAAGGGAGGTGAGTAGAAATACCACGCACATGTTGAAGGTGCCTCCATGGCCTTTAGACTGATAATTTTTTGTAACAACCCTGAGTAATGCAATTCTTGCTGATATCATTACATGTTAGGGGATACAATGCTCAAGTGGAGGACTTGATTTTTTGTTGTCCTCGTTGACGAAATTCGAAATAGTTATTGCAGATTATTCGCATGTCATTGAATTTCTATCAACCGTGAGTTCAGGAAGAGATAGAAAGAGCCAGAATAAATAGACTGCCAGAACATACTCACCAGGAGAAGGCGTGATGCGCACAGTGACTGTAAGAAAGAAAGAGAAAAATATCCATATACTATGCAAAGTTGGTTGAAAGACTTAAAGGAAATCCTAACTCTCTCGCAAACAAATCAAGTGCAGTGTTAGTCTCACTTCTATTTATTTTTTTTGTTTTGTTTAGACAGTTGGCAGAAACTGGCTGGATCAATTTAATCTATGCGCATGCAGAATAAAACACTTTGAAAAACTCTATTCACAACTCTGTATATTAGTATTTCTATCTATCTATCTATCTATCTATCTTTCTATTTATGTATCTATCGATCTATTTATCTGCCTATTTATATAGCTTTGATTCAATTTTTTTAAATAGTCTTCCTCGAATTTAAGAACGCCTTCCTGTCCTCCAACTATAAGCACTTGTTACTCTCATATTTGTTTATCTCAGACCACACTCAGTACACAGCACACCTTTTCGTTAGGTATCGAAGCTTGTTAAGAATTCTGAAAGGTTTAACACCATTGTGATAGCCGATATTTTGATGTTCACAAACCTTCACCAATCCCTATGACAATCACACATCGCTGAAACATGCTATAATGTACACGATGATTCTTTAAGTTGCCGGGAAAAGAAGCTCATTAGAAGCGCACAACTTACTGTATGGACACAAGTCACATGATCTCTGACACAGGACCCGGACTAGGAGGATGTCCTTGCAGTAGTGGTCTTGGAGGAGAGTGATACAGTCAGGATCCACGTCTTGACAGGCTGGGTCTGAGGACACCAAGGAGAGGTAGTTCTCACATTCTTTTTCTCTCACTCTCTTTGTCTCTATCTGTTTCTCTCACTCTTTTTGTCTCTATCTCTTTCTCTCTCTCCCTCTCTTTCTCTCCCCCACAACCTCAAGAGGTTGTAGGCAATTATAGGCAAGTACCTGCTCCTTGCATAAATATTTGAAATAGGTTGTGGCCAAATTATTTATTTCTGCTCGATCTGAGGACTGAGGTCATTTCAGCGTGATAGACGGAAACAGTAAAAGTCAATAGTTCTCTTCATCACTGTTAATAAAACATTTTTAGACAAGACGAGCTGTTAATATCGCTTTGACAGCCTTAAAGAGAGATGTGTTGGTAAATGTAATTATTATCAGTTTTTAGACAAAGCCTCAAGGCAGCGTTTTATGTCTTCCATTTGATTTCGACTGTTTCATTTATGTTCAAGACAAATCCACTACAAGCTAAAATCATCTCGTTCAAATAAAAAAAAGGTAGTCTTAAGATAATGCATTGAAGTTGCACATAAGCAAGCGCTTTCATTCGCACTTGAGTACATTTTAGTAAAATGTATAACTTTCAATCACTGTCTATATCTCGGGCGATCATTCAAGAAGAGACCTATTCTTGTCGCATCCACTGGTTGGAAACATCACCGATACTCGCACAAATCCAACATGCAGCCTTTCCAATTGTTTGGTGTTTCAAACTTAAATAAGTACTGCAGGAGTATTAGTTTTTTTTTCTTTATATATATATATATATAAAGAAAAAAATTATGGGGTATTTGGTTATATATATATATATATATATATATATATATATATATATATATATATGTTATAAAATGAAAAAATGTCTATTTAAAACTTGATAATGTTGTGAATCTCATTATATCGGGAGAAGTGAGCTCAAGTAACTTTACGTCCCACAAAGGATTAACAGGTTTTCATTTACGAGCATTTTTACCTTCATTTTGGGAAAGCGCTCGCCCCCCGAGGACCTCTCCCAGTATGATTCGCAAATCTCTAGAAAGATACAAGGTTGTATGTACAATGTCCTTTTCAACTCGTGTTGGCCTTTATAAAGGTGTCAAGATCAAGAGCAAGAAAAGGATTCCCAGAGTCATGCCAACTATTGGACGCGTCACGAATCATTTTGCAGTTTACAGCACGCGAGGTATTCATAGAGTGAGACTAGAATTCAATCTCACATAAACCCTCAAGACTCGGCGTTTTAGTGATACAGATAGTCAAATAAATTTTTACTGTTTGGAATAATCAAGCAGTGTCTCTCATGTCAAGAGATAAATCTGTAATTTTGCGACTTTCCATAAATTATTTTCATCACTTGCTGAAGTCCGCCCAACACAAGGTGAATTCCGATCAACATCGCTGAAACATTAAGCCTCTAAGTTCAGCCACCGACAAAGTTGAGGCTTGAATCCGATCCCTGAACGGCTCAAAGTGCGCTCCCCAGCAGTGATGGTGATTAAGTAACATGCAACTAATTTTTTAACTAAACTATCAGTCATCTATCAATCAAAGTAAATGTTCCTTTCAAAACCGATGTGGCTCGATTATACTGGATTGCATCACAACCATCTATATTAAGAGGGATTCCCCAAAATAAAAGGAAAAAATGGCCACAACTCAAAACCTATTGCATCATTTTTCAATCTGTACACGGTAAACACTAGCTTCGTAAATGCACTATGCAATTTTGAACATGGAAGAGCTTTGGTGAATGCAGCAATGAATGGTGGCAGAAGAAAGATGGCTATCATCAGTGAAAACTGGTTAAAATCAAACATGCTGGCTGTAATCAGGTTTCTGCATGCTTCAGGCAATTATCACCCCTGTATCATCTCCTGTTATCAAAATATCCCGAAAAGATCTACCAGATCGCAGACCACAATCATTCTCTGCACCAGGTCCCATTAGGTCATTACTGGCATCCTCCTGACGAGTCAAAAAGTCAGACATGTTTCTGTTCGCATTTGGTCATTTGTCAGTTGTACGGTGGCCCAAAGTGCCAACATTTTTGGTATTCCAGTTCTTCAGACAACATTCTTGAGTAGTTGTCTTTGAAAGATCAAGATCGCTCACTAAATCCCAAATTCTGTATCGCTTGTCTTCATGAATCAACACTGGTCAATGCGAGAGAGGTTTTTGCATATCGGCTCAGATTTGGGACGCCCTTGCCCTCTGCATGATCAACACCTGATCGCCTTGTCTCGAACATATTGCAACACTGGTATAGATTTGTTTTTAGTTCTTGACATCATTACCAAAGAAGTGAAATAACTTCGTTATGAAATTTTCCTTGATAGTTGTCTTTGGCATGCAGATCTGAATACAACCAGTATGTCTGACTTTAAGTAGTTTTCACTGATGATAGCCACCTTTCTTCTGCCACCATTCATTGATGCGTTCACCAAAATAGTTCTTTGTTCAGAATTGAATAGTACATATTTGAAGCTAGCGTTCATCAATTACAGAATAAAAATTGGTTCATCAGTTTTTTCATTTATGATCATTTTTAGCTTCATTTTGAAAAAGACGTCATAGCAAATTGTTTTTGTATTAGAAAAGACAATGACTTTGAAATTGATAAAACCTTCAGAGCCCGAACAAAACAACAACAACAAAAAAAAAAACAAAAACAAAAACAAAATAAAAAAGAACAGAAAAAACAACTAAAACGATCATATCAGAAGAAAAGCGAGGGTGGAAAGAAGTAGAAACTCGATGCTTTAAGATGAGGGAAAATACGCGATGTGCTTTAGTAGCCTGCCAGCGGCATTCTACATAAACTTGATGATCTTTATCACATTTAAAAAATACGTCCTGCACCTCAATAGCCGTTATTTGTTAATCTAGCTCCTCTTAACTTAGGCTCGTTATCATAAAAAAAAAACGAAGTAAGTGCATCACTTTAAAAAATATCGATAACATTTTCAAAAAACGTGATGAAAAATCGCAAATGGTAATTTTTACGTAACTCCCCTTCAACCCTTTCCCTCCCCCTCTCCCCCCAAATATTTTTTGCTCAGTCATAATTTGTCCATGTACGTAAGAGAATTTTTTTTCCAGCTGTAGAATGTGTACCCCTCATTCTCTCCGTCAAAATGTTGACCCAATGAGAAGAACTGGATCTAAGTTGTGTACATCTCTTGCCTCACCTGGAATATCAGTGTACCCAAGAGTGGTAGTAGGTGTTGTCGTTGTTGTTGTTGTTGTAGTTGTTGTCGTTGTCGTTGAAGTGGTGGGTGTCGTAGTAGTCGTAGTTGTTGTGGGTGTAGTTCCTGGAGCAAGAAAGAGATATTGAAGGTCATATCAGTTACTACACATTGTATGCTATATAAACAATGAGATAGAGCAACTAATTAAGATAAGAGGACAGGTAGACAAACAGATATAAAGGACTAAAATAAACCGGAAGTCTGGACAAAATAAATAATGTATGCAACCAATTGTGGAATACACCGTCTTTAAAAGTCAATTCGAAATTTATCAGGGAATAACCGACACGTTTGATGCGTATTTTGCGATAAGCTTATTACTAATGTGAACATATGAACATAAGTCCTGTTTTACACCTGTGTAACACGAGAATAAATTTGTCGTTCAGGTCATATAGTGAAACTATTTTTACAGACATACCCTATTTGAAACTTTCCGGATTCAACTTACAGATTTATAAACCATTAATTTCGCTCCATGAGAAACTATTCAAAATAAAGCTGCAGATGACTTTCTTATATCATTTCCAATTAGTTAAATGACGAGCTCAACATATAATCTGGTCGATGAACTCTTTGTCCTAGTTTTGTATCACGTTTTTCGTGCGTATATTTACACGCAGTAGTAGTAGTAGTAGTAGTAGTAGTAGTAGTAGTAGTAGTAGTAGTAGTAGTAGTAGTAGTAGTAGTAGTAGTAGTAGTAGTAGTAGTAGTAGTAGTAGTAGTAGTAGTAGTAGTAGTAGTAGTAGTAGTAGTAGCAGCAGCAGCAGCAGCAGTAATAATAGTGTAGTAGTAGTAGTAGTAGTAGTAGTAGTAGTAGTAGTAGTAGTAGTAGTAGTAGTAGTAGTAGCAGCAGCAGCAACAGTAGTAACAGTAGTATAGATGGTGATGATGGTGATAGTAGTAGTAGTAGTAGTAGTAGTAGTAGTAGTAGTAGTAGTAGTAGTAGTAGTAGTAGTAGTAGTAGTAGTGGTGGTTGTCACAGCAGTAAAACTAGTAATAGTACTAGTAGTTGCAGCAGCTGCAGCAGCAGCAGAAGTTGTTGTAATAGTAGTAATTGTAGCAGCAGTATTAATGGTAATAGTAATAATGAAAGAAGTAGCAGTATCATTTAACGTAGAGGTTACTGTTTTTATTATCGCATATGGTACACATGTGGTACACATACCGGGAAGTCAAGTAAATTTTCTTCTTTTTTCAAATAAGCAGATTCTTGAAACTCACCACAGATGCCGCATGTTTTTGGGCACACGTTACGGGCGATTTCCAGGTCACAGTACTGAGAATCGGCGAATGTATCACAGGCAGGATCAAAGTCCCGACAGACTGGCTCGAGAGTGGGACCTGGACACAACACAGGGTTACAGACGGTGAATAATTGTCATTACGATATATATGAAGGGGGAAGGCAAGGCAATCTAAGAAAAAGATGAAGCCTTTTTAAGAATAAATAGTTAATATCAAACCACTGTCGAATAGTCGGATAAATGTCGACTTAAAAAAAAAATATATATATATATATAAAAATACATACATACATATATATATATATATATATATATATATATATATATATATATATATATATATATATATATATATATATATTCTTTTATAATTATGGGTAGTTTATTGATATTTTGAGGATGAAATGATTGTAATTTTGATGATGGGGACGCAAGACTGAAATGGCATTGATTAAAAGATGATGTTGAAAGCGATGAAAACTAAGGCTAAAAAACATTGATAAATAACATGTATGTATCTTTATTTCGAAAATCTCTATCGTGAAAATACTGAAAGCAATAAGGCGATTGCAAATATTTGAACCTGGTGGAAATCCAGGAACGACCGTACTACCTTAGAATATACGAACATCATAAGAATCTTTACACAGCTCGGCGGTTTATCTAACACAGCCTCACCTGTACACAAACCGCAGGTCCTCCGCCAGTACATCAGGGCATCAAAAGAATCTTTACACAACTCGGCGTTATATCTAACACAGCCTCACCTGTACACAAACCGCAGGTCCTCCGCCAGTACATCAGGGCATCAAAAGAATCTTTACACAGCTCGGCGGTATATCTAACACAGCCTCACCTGTACATAAACCGCAGGTCCTCCACAGAACATCAGGGCATCATAAGAATCTTTACACAACTCGGCGGTTTATCTAACACAGCCTCACCTGTACACAAACCGCAGGTCCTCCGCCAGTACATCAGGGCATCAAAAGAATCTTTACACAACTCGGCGGTTTATCTAACACAACCTCACCTGTACACAAACCGCAGGTCCTGCGGCAGTACATCAGGGCATCATAAGAATCTTTACACAACTCGGCGGTTTATCTAACACAACCTCACCTGTACACAAACCGCAGGTCCTCTGCCAGTACATCAGGGCATCAAAAGAATCTTTACACAGCTCGGTGGTATATCTAACACAGCCTCACCTGTACACAAACCGCAGGTCCTGCGGCAGTACATCAGGGCATCATAAGAATCTTTACACAGCTCGGTGGTATATCTAACACAGCCTCACCTGTACACAAACCGCAGGTCCTGCGGCAGTACATCAGGGCATCATAAGAATCTTTACACAGCTCGGTGGTATATCTAACACAGCCTCACCTGTACACAAACCGCAGGTCCTGCGGCAGTACATCAGGGCATCATAAGAATCTTTACACAGCTCGGTGGTATATCTAACACAGCCTCACCTGTACACAAACCGCAGGTCCTGCGGCAGTACATCAGGGCATCATAAGAATCTTTACACAGCTCGGTGGTATATCTAACACAGCCTCACCTGTACACAAACCGCAGGTCCTGCGGCAGTACATCAGGGCATCATAAGAATCTTTACACAGCTCGGTGGTATATCTAACACAGCCTCACCTGTACACAAACCGCAGGTCCTGCGGCAGTACATCAGGGCATCATAAGAATCTTTACACAGCTCGGTGGTAGCGTCCAGTTCCGCACAGTTCAGCTTGGAGTCCTCGCATCTTGGTGCAGCTATCACCGAGCCTGGTAACGTAGAGTGGTGAAAAAAGAGATTTGAACTAATATAATAATTGATGATTGAAGGATTGGCTCATGCGGTGAGAAGAAGCGAGTTGCGTATTCTCTGAAAATGGGCCGGCATTTGATCATAGCGACTACGTTACCAATGAGACAATCCCCTCGAGTCGATTTCCCATGGTTTTTGCACATCATACATACTACGACCAAGCGGGATGAAACCAAAGCTTTATTATATAAGACGATAGAGTCAATACAAATACACTCATAAAAATATTGTCGAAAATTAATTTGTGTGAAACCCAACAAGTAAGGTAAAAAAAACCCTCAGGTTCGTGCCGAAATAACTTGTTATCCTATACAAAATCTTGAAATACACTTCTGGTTGTAAAAAATTAAAAGCATTTGGAGCAAGGAGTCATTTTTATTCAAAATTAATCCCCCCAATGAAGAGATTGGTTGTGCACATTAATAGTAAGTGTTCTATATTACCTCTACCATATCATCATTTATTCTATATTATCTTTATAATATCATCTGTTCTAGATTACCTTTAGTAACTGTATCTGTTCCACCTTTCGGTCTTGCTCTTGGGAGGTTCTGACTATAAAAAAGGCGTACAGCCAGTAATATGTTTCTTTCTGAGGGATAACGCTGTTTCTCCGACCTACACTTAACTTATTTTGTTACCAGATTCCTCAAAATGAGATACATTTCTATTTCCAGATAAAAGAAGTCTTTTATTTCTGAACATAATTTCTTTACGATCCGTTACAAGCGTAACCTTCCAATAATAGAATCATCAGTCTGTTATTATATGATTGTGGTTGGTTGAGTGAGAGATATTTTTTTTCTGTACTTTGTGAATGCACAGCCCATTAATATTCCCCGAACTCTGCAAAGTCCTTTCCATTACAATGCACATGATTTGTGAAGTAAAAATGAAGTACCAGGAAGATTGGAAGAAAAAAAAAATCATTGATGAAAAAAGTTATGAAAGACCACGAAAGCCTCTTGTTTCTTTTTTTTTCAGCAACAGAATTTGAACATTTTGACATTACTCTGTCGAGGGCGAAATGAAAGAGTAGGGTAACCATAAAATCCAATTTTGGCAAGAAAAAAACCCCCATAAAGCCAGACATGAGGCATTTCGACTGTATGTGAAGAAAACAGAGATAGAAAGATAAGCAAATAAACATCATCCATAAGCAACTAGAAAGATAGTTGAAAGAAGTTGAAGAAAGAAAAATTCAAGTGAAGCGCATAGAAGAAAAACGTAGAGAAGGAATCGCACTAATTGTTCGAAAGAGCTGAGGAATAAAAATAGGCAATGAGAAGGAGGGAGAAGGGACAATACAAAAGTATAAACGAAAAAACATAATATTGTAGAATATATTTGCGGCCGCAATAGTCTAATGAGGACAATTTTAAAACAAAGTTACCTGCGAAAAGAAATGTTGCTGCTACAAGAGCTAGAATCTTCATCATGATGCGAATAGGCACTGCTTAGCTTTATGTCTGTGCTTCTGTAAGAATAAAAACCTGCAATCAAATTAAAGAGAAAGAGAAGATCATAATTATACATAAGCAAAATGCAGCCTGCAACTTAAATGTTAAAAAAAATTTCCCTCTTCATTAGCGAAGAAAAAATATTTCATTTTAAAAATTTTAATTCCATATTGGAATTATAAAGAACTTATCCTTCAGAAGCTCGTTGTTAATGACTCTAATATTCCACTCACAGCCATTTAAGTTCAATTTATAATTCTACAACCAATAATAACTTCTTACATTGACACACAAATAAAAACACTATTATATGTTTTCCACTCCTAAAAAATAGACAAAAGAAATTAAAGATGAGTTCAAACAATATGAATCGAGTTAGGAAATACTCATTGTTACAAATATATTCTCTAAGCCATTTAAGAGGTATAAAAGGATTATACCGATAAATTGCTTTTCTTAAATCATCAGAAATGCTCAGTCTGTGTTCACTAAGGTCAAATATTTCTGATTTTCTGACTTTTTTTTGTTACTATTAGCAAGAGAACAAAGCGGACCGGGTCAAGCTACGCCTAGAGACAGGCACTGCAGCCACAAGTTATAACCTGCTCTCAATTCTGCTATGGTGAATATGAGCAAAAGCGGGACTGTTTGCTGCAACAGTGTGGAGTTCAAAGTTTAAACATCGACTTTCAAAACAAATTGGTGAAAAGCTAGCATGTACCTCTGTCCTCGTGCCCACTCTTGGTAACTGGCTCTCGATCCAGACAAAGTGACCAGCGAATGACCACCGCCTGGGACTTTATGTGGCAACGAGACCAGTGGTTTGTGGTCTATTGAGGACGTTATCAGCACTGACGAGGGGTACCTGGAGATACCGATGCTTGTAGGGTGACTCCCCGTCCCCTTGGACAACAGACTGCCTCTAGATGGTTTCACTGGTCAATTCAAGGTAGGTCTGCTGAAAGAGGAGAAACCTGGTGCATGTATGATGTAAGTAAATATAAAGAGAGTAAGAGAGGGAGGGAGGGAGAGAGAGAGAGAGAGAGAGAGAGAGAGAGAGAGAGAGAGAGAGAGAGAGAGAGAGAGAGAGAGAGAGAGAGAGAGAGAGAGAGAGAAAGAGAGAGAGATTTCAGATTAGGAGCTGAGTAAAAAACAAAAGCACGGAAAGCAAATGAGATTATTTTTATTAAAAAAAGCATTAAGTCTAGCAGTTATAAATAAAAATAAACCAGTTTGTCCGATGATGTGAAACGCAACAAATTGATCTGGTAACCATTAACCACATTCCGGTTTCTCCCCTCCCGGATGTTCTTTTCTCAGCAGTAAACAAACCGCAGGGTGTGGACTTGATTTGGTGTGACATTTTCAAACTACGCACATGGTTGTTATCTAATGGACAAGGACCTACGTAGTTTGACCAATATGTGCGCCATCTCTTGAATCGAATGTTTTTGTCTGTGATATAAATAATACCTCAACTTGATAAGTAGTTGGTTAGAGATTTGGGTTTCAAGCTGGGTGAGATGGTGCAATGCCATATTACGGTGATATTGATAAGGGTGTTTTTTAATGTTTAATTTTGTCCTTTTTGACAAGAGGACTTTCTAATTTCATGAAGAAGTCCAGGACATCCATAACGTGCAGCCGCCTTGCTGGAGAAGCAGCCAGTCTTCACTAGTTTCTGTGGAAGATAGTCACGCAGAAGTCATTAATTTCGTACATATTTTGATGACATCTACCCAAGATTTCTATGGTCATCTCTTAATATTGTTATAAGTGTGTCCCAAATCAGAGCAAACCTCAATCTTAAAAAAAATGGACCCAGAGAGTGTGAACTGTTCGGCTGACCTTTGACTAAATCTCACCTAGGCGAAGCGAAAGCAGCTTTTGTCTTTGTTGGAAGCATTGAAAAAATCATAGTAAAATAGCATCTCAAAATATAGCCACATTGCTTAGCCTCTATTAGGGAGCTTTCATGATATTTACAGACTGAAACATGGCAAACAGGTATTCGTCAGATAGGGTTAACTAAACTTGATGAAAATCAGACAGGAATATAAAATACTCGTAATAAATAATGTCTTTCTATCTGGAAATATTTTGAAACCATAGAGGCCGTAAAGAAATCTCTTCTACAGACACATGAGCCTGCTTAACATTATAGATGTGGGGACTCGAAGACAATTAGTATCTGTTCATCTAATATTTACAGAAACTAAGGAAGTTCAGAAAAAGCTGAAGAACAAGCCGACCGGAGGCTGGACCACGAGGGAAACCCCCATGGATGGTTACAACCTCTGGGGCAGGAGAGTGGCAAGTCACGTGGCACACTTTAGCTAGCAACGAAGCACGAATTATTTTTGACAATCTCGGATTTTTTGTCTATCGATTCTGTCAGTATGTGTGTGTGTGTGTGTGTGTGTGTCATGTCTGCGCGTCTGTCTGACTGATATGTCTCTTCCTTTACTGCTAACTCTTTCTCTCTTACTTTCCGATTCTTTCTTTCTTTCTTCCTTTCTCTCTCTCTCTCTCTCTCTCTCTCTCTCTCTCTCTCTCCCTCTCTCTCTCGCTTTCTCACTTTTTTATGTGCCTGTGCACCTTTGTATATTCACTTGACTCCGAGCCATTGTTATCAAAAGGTCTCACCAGATGTTGTATACATTCATATCTCCAATCAAACACATTCTGTCTACATGGTTTATTTTCTGACCCACCCATGTGGAGGGATCCACCCTCTATTCATCACCAGAGAACGAGACTAGTCGGTTATCAAATTTAAGAGGTCGACAGAATCAGACATAATAGAGCTAAACTTAGCCCTTAAGGTTGGACCTACTGACAGGCCACAATTTACCAATGACTCTGTTTGGTGCTTTCAATGTTGCTAACAAAAGAACTTGATAATATATCTCCGCCTCTCCAGATATCGAGCTCATTCTAAAATTACGACTTGTTTTGTGCAAGAAACCCTCAGAGACCCTCAGAGAGCGACCATTCAGAGGCGTATACGTGTATATTCAAGTAATTTATTTTACTTCGTTATCTCCACCAGGCTTCGTTTGTGGTTAAGCTGAACTATTTTTATTTGTACGATAAGGTTCAGAAAGCTGCGTGTGATGAAGGTTATAGAATTATAGAACTATATATATATATATATATATATATATATATATATATATATAATATACATACATACATATATATAGCTTGCAAATTTGAAGGAGGAAAATCAGGGCTCAGTCTATAAACCAATGGGCGTCCATTATAACTGGGCAGAGATATTCCCGTTGGGGTATTATTATGTTAGACCTTATTCAAAGCTGACTTGCTTTGAGTTTGACATTTTGTTTTAATCCCTGTCTCTGAAGCTGGAAACCAACGGCAGCCCCATGGTCAACACGCTATTTTGCGGTCTCAAAATGAAAGTGGTTAAAAACGAAAGTATCAGAAACCATAAATAAATAAAGTGTCCGGAGGGACTTACTGCGATAAACTATAATTATCTGTAATAGTGTTTAAGCTTAAAACATTTTCTTTATCCTATTAAGTAATTTGGCTGAATGTTTGAGTCACTGTGACCAAATTTCAAATATTTTCGAAATTTACTAATATCAGTTCTAAGTGACCTAATTTTTTCCCCAGTTATATATATATGGTCACCAGGCACCGCCGTAAGAACTATCTCGGCTGCTAAGTTTCTATTAAAATTTTCTTTTATCTTACTACGTATCTCTTGAATTGCAGGGTGGTTGAATTGGTTTTTAAAGCAAGAAACATAACAAAATTAATGATAATTCCCTATATTTGCTTTCGTTACTCTTACTGCATGTCTCGACGCTTGTAACCATAGAGCCAGTGACACTCAGTAGATAACTTGAAGGTCAAGGTTAAGGTGTGCCATTCTCTTGGTGTTACTGTATAACAATATTAATGGGTCTATGATCATCGTCCACGTAACGTCCTCTTACAGCCACCCATTATTCTGAATGCACTGTCATGAGGATACACCTGACTGTATCGGAAGCATAGGATCAGTGGAAGAAAAGACGACTTCCTGTGTAAGGGCGGAGGGGGCATTATGGTCTTGAAAAATGTTATTATAAATTTGTCTTTGTCACTTGAGTGCTTTGGGTGTAGTGGACTCTCAGTAGTTCCGTCTGGGGAAAGGTCAGGAAGCAGACGATAAGAGAGCTATCCAGACTAGATTCAGATAATGTGGCAGACGAAATGTCAACATGAAATTGGACAAGGGACATGCGTTATTATCTGAAGATATTGAAAACGGGAGAGGAGTTTTGAGAAATGTTTGGGACAGAGAAAGAGAGAGAGAGAGAGAGAGAGAGAGAGAGAGAGAGAGAGAGAGAGAGAGAGAGAGAAAGAAAGAGAGAGATAGAGAGAGAGCGAGAGAGAGAGAGTGAGAGAGAGTGAGAGAGAGTGAGAGAGTGAGTGAGAGAGAGTGAGAGAGAGAGAGTGAGAGAAAGAGTGAGAGAGAGAGAAAGAGAGTTAGAGAGAGAGTGAGAGAGAGTGAGAGAGAGTGAGAGAGAGAGAGAGTGAGGAGGGAGAAAGTGCTGAGAGAAGAAGAAATAAACAGGGAGGCGGGAATGGGTAGAGAAAGAGGAGACAATCCTGTACAAAAAGCAAGATCTTTAGAAATAATTAAGAGAGAAAGGGATATATGTACTTGATATATAAGTATGATTATATATATATATATATATATATATATATATATATATATATATATAAGTATATATTGTCCTGGACTTTAAAGTAGTCTGGGCAGGCTGATACCCATTCACACGTGATCTATGCCAAAACCTCCCACTAGACCGCGGATGTCCTGTCTTATGATGGCTGAACTTGGTGCGGGGCTATGCTGCTATGAATTCCTTTCGATTATTTCTTTCACTTGCTGTTTTTCGCCACATGGGTTGATTGACATCTTTCTCATGAGGAAAACCATTAAACTTTGCTATTTAAATGAAAGAAGTTTTGTTCTCTTTACTCCATTCTATAAAGCCAACTGAAGTTATTTACTTTAGCTGTTTTGATATTTTCAAAACATGATTGTAGGTTTCTGATTTGAAGAATAGAAATTAGCTTTTTTTTGCCTCTCTTTGAAGAGATACTTAGTGTACAAATTGATTAAGAATTTTATCTATGTGTCGCTAAGGAAGTGTTGCAAGCAACATATCATCTGATGTCACATTCGAAACGATGTGGAGATCACGCTTAATTTTTCATCGAAGACGGGCTCTGCAGATATAAAATCCAGTTGGACTTTGTAGCGGGAAACGTGGCAAGTCCCGAAGAATTTCAGAACTTATTGACCCAGTCCCGATCGTTACCCAATTTTTCAAGCTGACCAGTAGGTTGTTGAGCAGACTTCTGCTCAGTGCCCGATGATAAGGCGCTCTGATCTAGTGCCCTTAATGGGCTTGAAGATCTGAGCTAAGGGCTTCTTTTCTTCCTGCTCAATCTCCCCACTTCAACCCTAGCTCTCCCCTTGGTGTCAGATCTGCTGTGGACTTGCCAGAAATCTCTTAAATCTCGCGGTCAACACAAGAGCTGGATGATTCCTATAATATATACAGAAGGAGGTAGGGTGCATTCCCTTGAGCATGAAGAATGATCTTTTCTTGTTCGTTGCTTTTATCTGTGAGTGTGGATAATGGTTCGGAGAAAAGAAATGAAGTGGGAGGGAGGATGTCAAATTAATCAGTTGAAAGAGCGCTGGCTAATCTTTAATTGTTAAGATTCAGCGTTTTTATTCCAGATCGACATCATAATATCCTGAGGTGTTGAAAGCGTGAAAGTTATGACATTGCACGTAGACATGGTTTTCAGGGCTAAACTTATATAAGGTCGAATAATTCATTTGCTAAAAGCCTAAAATTTCACTTTAAAAAAAGGCTGATGGTCGTTGGAACAGACAGAAACTTACAACCAACCATTTCTGTCTCTAAAAATCAATCTAAAGTATATGAACCAACTTGCTAGCCCTTAAGTTCAAAATTTCATGTGAGAGGCCTTGATACGAAACTTCTTTTCTTTCTCTGATCTCGTGCTAGCGCGATTCCTGACTCTATCGCTTCCATACATGTATTTGTAAAGACGCTCTCGCTGTCTCGGCCTCATACACGGGATGCCAGTGTCACCATCAGTAGCGCGCTGCGCCGCCAATTGGAAGATCCGGAGTTCGAACACAGGCTTAAGCTATGTGTTTGTTGGGTCGGATCCCACCTAACCTGCCCTGCCTTAAGGCTTGACTGTGCAGGTTACAGCGACATTGCGCTGACTCGTTGCCTCTAGGTCTCAAAATAAGCAGCTGCATTTTCCTAAACGTATCAGTTGCTGCTCTAAAACGCCAATCGTCTACAGAGGGTGCAAGATGAAAATTAAAGAATCAACTAGTTTCAAAATAGCAAAAAAAATATGAATGATAACCCCCCTCCCCCCTTAAAAAGTATCAAAAATGAATGGGACATAGACTAGATTGCAAGATTATTTTATCTCCCACTGAAGCATTCAGCTCTCGATACAATTTAATTTTAAAACCTTAGAACCTCTTCCAACGAGTCTAATAAACCATAAAGATTAATCTTGTTACACATTGTGGCTTCGAAACAAAAATCTTTGTAAGAGGCAGCCCCCCCCAAAAAAAAAAACCAAAAAAAAAACAAAACAAAACAAAACAAAAAACAAACAAACAAACAAACAAAAAACAACAACAAACAAACAAAAACAACAACAACAACAAAAAAAAACCAAAAAAAAACAACAACAACAAATGGACCGGCACAAAAGGCGAGGATATTAAGTGCCTGATAATATTATATTTAGAGATTGGCTAGGTTTTTATGTGTTTGCGTCAACACATAAAAGTTCTTCCCTTCCTCCCTGTTCACTTTCTCATCTTGCCGATCTCCTACTTATCTTGCTAGGGGTATGTTTATTCTACCCTCTTTTCTATGGTAAGTTTTAGGAGCAAGTCCGGACTAAAATCGAAATTGAGACAGTACGAACCATCATTTGTTCCAAAAACAATCTAAAAGCAGAGCAAAGGCGGTCTGTAAAGTCAAGGTTAGACCGACTGATCCCACATCAAGATGATTAGGCATTACAAAACTCTGGCTATCTGGCTCCACCAATGCCATCTATTAACCAGTATTTTCAATCTGGATAGATAATCGGCCATCCCTCCAGTAATCTATCTATCAGTACTATCTACCTACATAAATGTTCTGACTTCCCATCAGCAGCACCTATCAACCAGTACTATCTATCTAAATAGATAATCGGCCATCCCTCCAGTACCATCTATCTATCACTACTATCTACCTACATAAATGTTCTGACATCCCATCAGCAGCACCTATCAACCAGTACTATCTATCTAGAAAGATGGTCAGAAATCCCTCCAGTACCATCTATCAACCAGTACAATCTCTCGAGATAGATAATCTCATATCCCACCAGTACCAATTATCAACCAGTACTATCTATTAGATAGATGTTCTTACATCCTACCAATACCATCTATCAGCTAATACTATTTATCTAGAGAGATGTTCTGACATCCCACCGGTACCATTTATAACCCAATACTATCTATCTAGATAGATGGTCCGGCTTTCCACTAGTACCAACAATTAACCAGCACTATCTATCTAGATGGATAATCCGGCATCCCACCAGTAACCTTTATCAACTAGGACTGTCCATCTAGATAGATGATACTGCATCCCTCTGTCAATATCTATCAACCAGTACTATGTATCTAGATAGATGGTTCTGCATTCCACTATTTCCATCTATCAACCAGTAACATATATCAGGATAGATGGTTCTGCATCCCACATGTACCATCTATCAACCATGTAACATATATCAGGATAGATAGTTCTGCATCCCACTCGTACAATCTATCAACCAGTAACATATGTCAGGATAGATGGTTCTGCACCCCACTCGTACCATCTATCAACCAGTAACATATAATTATTTAAATAGATGGTTTTGCATCCCACTCGTACAATCTATCAACCAGTAAAATATATTAGGATAGATGGTTCTGCATCCCACTATTTCCATCTATCAACCTAAAACATATGCCAGGATATATGGTTCTGCACCCACTCGTACCATCTATCAACCAGTAACATATAATTATTTAGATAGATGGTTTAACATCCCAGTCGTACCATCTATCAGCCAGTAACATATATTAGGATAGATGTTTCTGCATCCCACTATTTCCATCTATCAACCAATAACTCATGTCAGGATAGATAGTTCTGCACCCCACTCGTACCATCTATCAACCAGTAACATATATCAGGATAGATGGTCCGGCATGCCACTAGTACCATCTATCAACTAGTAACATAAATCAGGATAGATGGTTCGGCACCCCACTCGTACCATCTATCAACCAGTAACATATATCAGGATAGATGGTCTGGCATGCCACTAGTACCATCTATCAACTAGTAACATATAGTTATTTAGATAGATGGTTCTGCATCTCACTGGTACCATCTATCAACCAGCAACATAAATCAGGATAGATGGTTCTGCATCCCACTAGTACCATCTATCAACCAGCAACATAAATCAGGATAGATGGTTCTGCATCCCACTAGTACAATCTATCAACCAGTAACATATATCAGGATAGATGGTCCGGCATGCCACTAGTACCATCTATCAACTAGTAACATATAATTATTTAGATAGATGGTTCCGCATCCCACTAGTACCACTTATCAACCAGTAACTTATATCAGGATAGATGGTCCGGCATCTCATCAGTACCAGCTATCAACCAGTTCTATCAACATACCTAGACAGATGGTCCGGCATCCCACCAGTATCATCTATCAAAAAGTACTATCTATCTAGATAGATGGTACTGCATCCCACCAGTATCATCTATCAAACAGTACTATCTATCTAGATAGATGGTACTGCATCCCACCAGTATCATCTATCAAACAGTACTATCTATCTAGATAGATGGTACTGCATCCCACCAGTACCATCTGCCAAACAGTACTATCTATCTAGATAGATGGTACTGCATCCCACCAGTACCATTTGTCAAACAGTACTATCTATCTAGATAGATGGTACTGCATCCCACCAGTACCATCTTCAAACAGTACTATCTATCTAGATAGATGGTACGACATCTTACCAGTATCATCTGGATAAAAGATACTGCATTCCACTCATCAATATCGTGATTTTCCTTTTCCACTAGCGATGTAATGACCGTAAACAAGAGGTGGGCCCAGACAGATTAACAGTCGTGTGGTAGGGCAGAGTTATATTTAGTTTCAAGACAAATCCTTTAAAGTCTAAGTAATAGGTACATCTTCAACGCATCAGATGCATGGGACTGAGCTAATTTAATGTGAGAGAGAGAGAGAGAGAGAGAGAGAGAGAGAGAGAGAGAGAGAGAGAGAGAGAGAGAGAGAGAGAGAGAGAGAGAGAGAGAGAGAGAGAGAGAGAGAGAGAGAGAGAGAGAGAGAGAGAGAGAGAGAGAGAGAGAGAGAGAGAGAGAGAGAGAGAGAGAGAGAGAGAGAGACTTCCTGTATTTGTTCAAAAAATTTCTGGCAACAGCTTTGTTGGACGTTTGGTCGAAATTTCAATTTACATCTGGAGATGTGATAAACAAAATGTTTTTTAAGTCACCGCTTCACAAAAAAATTTCATTTAAAGTTATTGTTTTCTTTGAATAATTGAAGATGGATCGTGTGAATTGTTAGTGGTAAACTCTGTTTTGATACTAAGCAAAACAAGGGGATAATCGGCAGCAGAACAATGATGAGTTAGAGAATCGTGATTGACGTGATCTCGCTCGATTGTTGTTTAAGTTAATTCTGCATGGCTTAAAACAAATCTCACCTCCAGTAAGCTGACATTTAGTTCACAACGCAAACACACGTAAATGAGTGGCAGATCTCTTGATAATTATCAGGTTTTTGTAACCGACGCTGTATATAAACTGCTCACTTGCTTCTGACAGAGACGCAGAGATCTGATAAAAACATAACATATTCGATTTTTCTCTACGTTTGAAGGCGAGATTTTTCAACAGGATCAGGTAAGATATTTATTGTCATCATTTTCATTGAAACTTTACGCAGTTTCTCTTTATTGTTTGCTGTATATTCTTATAGCAAACAGACTGTAAGCCGCTAGCTTTTGGTGAGAAGCTGGGAATCGGTCAAGCACTGTTATGGCTCAAATCCCAAATGAGAAGATTGCCCCAACTGCAAAAACAACTTGAAACTCCGACCGAGTGCATTCGTCTTTGTATCAGACCCTTCTCACTTTGTTGACGAGAAAATTACTTGACTATAAGAGTCGCTCCGGCGCGCCGAGTCTATACAATATTTTCACTTCCATCTTTGTATCAGACCCTTCTCACTTTGTTGACGAGAAAATTACTTGACTATAAGAATCGCTCCGGCGCGCCGAGTCTATACAATATTTTCACTTCCATCTTTGTATCAGACCCTTCTCACTTTGTTGACGAGAAAATTACTTGACTATAAGAGTCGCTCCGGCGCGCCGAGTCTATACAATATTTTCACTTCCATCTTTGTATCAGACCCTTCTCACTTTGTTGACGAGAAAATTACTTGACTATAAGAATCGCTCCGGCGCGCCGAGTCTATACAATATTTTCACTTCCATCTTTGTATCAGACCCTTCTCACTTTGTTGACGAGAAAATTACTTGACTATAAGAATCGCTCCGGCGCGCCGAGTCTATACAATATTTTCACTTCCATCTTTGTATCAGACCCTTCTCACTTTGTTGACGAGAAAATTACTTGACTATAAGAATCGCTCCGGCGCGCCGAGTCTATACAATATTTTCACTTCCATCTTTGTATCAGACCCTTCTCACTTTGTTGACGAGAAAATTACTTGACTATAAGAATCGCTCCGGCGCGCCGAGTCTATACAATATTTTCACTTCCATCTTTGTATCAGACCCTTCTCACTTTGTTGACGAGAAAATTACTTGACTATAAGAATCGCTCCGGCGCGCCGAGTCTATACAATATTTTCACTTCCATCTTTGTATCAGACCCTTCTCACTTTGTTGACGAGAAAATTACTTGACTATAAGAATCGCTCCGGCGCGCCGAGTCTATACAATATTTTCACTTCCATCTTTGTATCAGACCCTTCTCACTTTGTTGACGAGAAAATTACTTGACTATAAGAATCGCTCCGGCGCGCCGAGTCTATACAATATTTTCACTTCCATCTTTGTATCAGACCCTTCTCACTTTGTTGACGAGAAAATTACTTGACTATAAGAATCGCTCCGGCGCGCCGAGTCTATACAATATTTTCACTTCCATCTTTGTATCAGACCCTTCTCACTTTGTTGACGAGAAAATTACTTGACTATAAGAATCGCTCCGGCGCGCCGAGTCTATACAATATTTTCACTTCCATCTTTGTATCAGACCCTTCTCACTTTGTTGACGAGAAAATTACTTGACTATAAGAATCGCTCCGGCGCGCCGAGTCTATACAATATTTTCACTTCCATCTTTGTATCAGACCCTTCTCACTTTGTTGACGAGAAAATTACTTGACTATAAGAATCGCTCCGGCGCGCCGAGTCTATACAATATTTTCACTTCCATCTTTGTATCAGACCCTTCTCACTTTGTTGACGAGAAAATTACTTGACTATAAGAATCGCTCCGGCGCGCCGAGTCTATACAATATTTTCACTTCCATCTTTGTATCAGACCCTTCTCACTTTGTTGACGAGAAAATTACTTGACTATAAGAATCGCTCCGGCGCGCCGAGTCTATACAATATTTTCACTTCCATCTTTGTATCAGACCCTTCTCACTTTGTTGACGAGAAAATTACTTGACTATAAGAATCGCTCCGGCGCGCCGAGTCTATACAATATTTTCACTTCCATCTTTGTATCAGACCCTTCTCACTTTGTTGACGAGAAAATTACTTGACTATAAGAATCGCTCCGGCGCGCCGAGTCTATACAATATTTTCACTTCCATCTTTGTATCAGACCCTTCTCACTTTGTTGACGAGAAAATTACTTGACTATAAGAATCGCTCCGGCGCGCCGAGTCTATACAATATTTTCACTTCCATCTTTGTATCAGACCCTTTCTCACTTTGTTGACGAGAAAATTACTTGACTATAAGAATCGCTCCGGCGCGCCGAGTCTATACAATATTTTCACTTCCATCTTTGTATCAGACCCTTCTCACTTTGTTGACGAGAAAATTACTTGACTATAAGAATCGCTCCGGCGCGCCGAGTCTATACAATATTTTCACTTCCATCTGAAACGATCGCCCGTTTCCCTTAGAGATTTTCACTAGAGCAATTAAAGGGCTTCGCTGTATTACATCCGCCTCCACAGAAAAAATATCACTAATTTCACAGCGGTGCACTTCAAAATATCACTAATTTCACAGCGGTGCACTTCAAAGTATCACTAATTTCACAGCGGTGCACTTCAAAGTATCACTAATTTCACAGCGGTGCACTTCAAAGTATCACTAATTTCACAGCGGTGCACTTCAAAGTATCACTTTTCACCTGCCTTAGATGTTTGTCACCTTTTTGTACCCTATTCTAAATCTGTCTGAACTTGTAGGCCGATTATTTGAATGGTAAAAAAGCACGACGATGCCATCTTCAGTGAATTCCTCTACATTGCAACATAACATCGATAACTTTACTGCACAAAGGATTCTGAATAACTAACAGTAATGGCAATTGCATATTATACATGTAACAAATAATGCTATAATTAAATCAGATTATTTCTTTTCATCCCTCTTACTATAATATATCTATCTATATATCTACCTATCTATCAACCAGTCTCTCTCTCTTTCTTCTCTCCTTTTTTTCTATCACTCTTTCCCTTTCTTACCCTAACTCACCAACTCCTTATAATAGCCACCACCCTCTCTCCCCCTCGCACTATCTTTATGTCTATTCTTCTCTTTCTGTCTCTTTCTCAACGCACTTTTCCCCCTCTCTTCTCTATCTCACTTTCTCCCTATGTTCTCGCTCCTTATCTCGCTATTTTATCATTCTAACTCTCTCCCTCTCTCTCTGCCTCTGTCTCTGTAAACCAGTTTAAGACGACCATTGCTAGAGCAGCTATCACTCTAAGTAGAGTGAAAAGACCAAACAAAGCTCGCTAAATATGCAAAGACTCGAAGAGGAAGTTTTAGGAAAGATAAATCGTCTTTCATGACGATCACTAAAAAATGAGGGCACTGTGTACTCACTCACATTGAATATCATTTCACTTTCGTGTGAGACTTTCACAATCGTCAAAAGAAGAATGCACTCAGGTGGAACCACTAACTTTCCTAAAGAAGCTGGGAACTGGTCAAGCAGTGAAATGCTCTATTCTCGAAATGAAAAGGTTCAAAATATAAAAGTTGCAACGTGTTAAATGGAAACAAGTCGTTGAGTGTGGAATGGGTGGAGAAGGAACTATTGTTTTACTGCACCTTATAGATGAGATAAGATAAGATTTACAATAGTTCTTTAACAATATTGAACAACATCATTCCAATGAAAATAAACCAGATAGATACATTTTTAATATTAGTTCCAGTCTCTACTGTAAATATTGTTTTTATAACTAGGCTAAATTTTTAAAAATACTTAGGAGAACCAATACAGTATAGAAAAAATTGTTCGTACGCAAGTTTTCTTCTTTTTTTTTCGTATGCAAATCAATTGGTGCATCATTGGTCCGAAGTCATTCAGCTTCTCAGCTTTTCACTGTTCTATATCTCACGTGTAAATTAGCCGATAAAGAACATTCAATAATTACAAGGTTAATCAAAGGCACCTTAATATATGAACGAGTTTTATGTTTTAGATACCGATATATTTTCAGGGATTTTTTATGTGACTTCTCCTCACCACTCCTCCAGAGATGATCCACATTCAAAGATCCCTCGTGCTTTGCGTAGGTCTTGCTCTCTTCATCAGTCCATTGAGTCAAGGGCTGGCCAGAGACCATTGACTACTTCCTCAACCAGTTTAATTTAGAGAGAGTGGAACTACACATCTTTTCGCAGGAACAACCAGTTTAATTTAGAGAGAGTGGAACTACACATCTTTTCGCAGGAACAACCAGTTTAATTTAGAGAGAGTGGAACTACACATCTTTTCGCAGGAACAACCAGTTTAATTTAGAGAGAGTGGAACTACACATCTTTTCGCAGGAACAATCGGAAGGTAACAATATAGTCCGGTTAGATTTAACAAAGTCTGGGAATCCAGAAATCGTTTTTCCATCTAATGGAACAGGTCGTTACCTCGGTTATTATGACGGTGGCGCTGGAGTTGGCATTGCGTATTTATGGGAGGCTGAGAACCCACCTGTCTCTTATGACGTTTATTGTTTCTCACTTGGGAGAAACGATCTGGGCGAACAAGGTTATCGCGGTGAGACTCTCAGACTCTTCGAGTAGACTGCTCTGTAAATCTCTCTTGGTATGACGAAATAAAGCACCTCAAATTGACTGCTTTGGTTCATTAAAGTTGAAGTTGCACGTCTCTCGCTTTCTTTGTTCTAATTTTAAACTATTCAGCTACGGTGAAGAATTTTCTTGTGTTTTTTTTGTTCTATTTCTTAAATACGACTGTGGTGATGATTACAAAATTAGCGATGATTAAGTAAATGAAGATAAACACCACGGTTTTTGGTTGGCATTTGATCTTGCCATCGGCTCCTCAGAGACTCCCTAGAGAGCATAATACCAACAAAGAAAAGCTGCCGGCAGTGATTTGCTTCGTTAGAGGAAGAACTGATAAGGGTTGTGTGAATAATAAGCATTCTACTTTGATTTGAGTTCACTTTTAACCATTCCAAAGTAAGGTATCTTCCAAGTATGACATTATGGAAAGTTAAAATATAAGAATATAATCTTTTCTATACCTCCATGTCACCAGTGTATGTTTCTAACCGTCTAACTCCACTTTCATAAACTTTACAGGAGAGGAAAAAACCCGTTTCAAATACTACCTCAACAGGTCCGAAGGTGGTCAAAAGCACATAGTGTATGATAATAACATCTACACATGTGTGTAACATTATTTCGTTTAGAATACTGGAAAATAAATTTCTAAACGTCTATCTTGAATAACCGTTTAGAAATCTGCAGGAAGACATTCTGACCAGCCGGCTTACCCCGTTGCGCAGTGTCGTGGTGGGATTATCCGTTTAGAATATTCAATTCTAGAAATAGTGTATGGCGAAAGCCAATGTCTATGTCGTGATAAGAACTTAAGAGCTTAATGTAAGTTGATTTCCTTTAATTTCCTTGTAAAAATTGGATAAATTATATTTTTTTGGAACACAGAAACAAATTGATTAAACAAAAACTTTGGTCTTTTCTATCCACTATATATTTAATGCTTTTATCCAAGAGCATAAAAAATAAGATTAGGGGGAAATAGTAGGAAAAGTAACTTGGAGACGAGTAAAGGACTATTATTATGAATGAGCGCCGCCTTCTAAAGCACTATTAAGATGTATTCTAGATTATATCATCGCAGCTTGAGAGTAATAGCAAAGAAAAATGCCCTACCTCGTTAAATTTATCTATTATATGAATCATTATAAAGTCTTCTAATACAGAAATCTTTATTTATAGTAAACGCATGTGAACTGAAGTAGGAGGACACAACATAAACAACTTGAGATACGTTGATGACACTGTATTAATTGCAGAAATTAAAGAAGACTTGCAACAATTATTAGACATCATTGAAGAACAAAACAGTAAGCAAGGGATTGAATAGCAAAAAGACAGAAGTAATGATCGTTAGTCGAAGCAATGAGTGTTCACAGATCAACATCTTTATCAACGGGAATAAACTCAAACAAAGATTTCAATACAAGTATTTGGGTACAATAATATCAAATGATGGATGCAAGAACACTGAAATTGCGTCAAGCAAAAATGAATTTTCCGAAAATGAAATCAATACAAAGAAATAAGCATATCTCGATTCACACAAGAGGAAGAACTCTAGAGTGCTATATTGAAATCATTTTGATATATTTGGATGCGAGGCCTGGACAATCTCAAAACAGGTAAAAAGAAACTGGAGGCAAAACAGAAATCTACCTAGGGAGAAAACTAAAAATCACACGGGCTGCAAGTAAATCAAGTGAAACAGTGTTACGAGAAGCTGACATGACAAGATCACTCATAAATAGAATAGTAAAAACCAGGCAACGTTTTTAGGGAGAAACTGGAGCATCTTGCGTCAACTGGATGGAATGAACGAGGGAAAGTGCAGCAGGAGAAAACAGCGTGAAAAAAAAACAGATGTTGGATGGGCTAACAAAGTGGCTCAAAGTAGGAAGAGTGACAGAAGCAATGAAAGCGACCAGAGATAGAGATGCATTGAAGGTCATTATGGCCTACTCTAAAGAGCACGGCACCTGGTTGATTGGTTAATGTGAATAGAAATTCATTGTTGTTAAAAAGAGTACACATTCGGTGATAAAGAAAAACATGAAACACAGGGAATAATCTGCAAAACATGAATTTTTTTTTTCAACATCCATATATCAGTGTTAGCACTGTTTGATGGTGGAAGAACTGTGACACTTGCAACACAAACGGAGCCAAAATAACCAATGAATTTTAAAAAAAGTAATATTCAATTGGCACAAGACTTGTTATGTGATAGACTGATAGGATGATACATTAGACAGGAAGACATTAGGCAGATTGGTAAATAAAGATAAATGGTGAGAGAGAGGGAGAGAGAGAGAGAGAGAGAGAGAGAGAGAGAGAGAGAGAGAGAGAGAGAGAGAGAGAGAGAGAGAGAGAGAGAGAGAGAGAGAGACAAAAACAGACAGATAGACAGACAGACAAACAGACAGACAGACAGACAGACAGAGAGACAGAGAGAGAGACAGAGACAGACAGACAGACAGACAAAAAGAGACAAATATCCAGTCAAACTGAGACTGAGTGAGGCAGAGACATTGAGAGACAGAGGCAGACAGAGGCAGATAGAGGCAGACAAAGGCAGACAGAGGCAGAGTCCAAGAAATACAGAAACACGGACTTACAAAATTAATAGTTTTATATTATTTTTTACTTTCATTCGGACATGGGGACGATATTGAGAGCTGCAATTATGCAAAGACATGTGGATTTTTGCTTTTCTTTTACTCTTTTAGAAGAGTTGATAACCTCTGGAGTAGGGATTCGTCCTGAAAAAACAACGAATTGATTTGCATTGGTCACAGAAAGAGAAGAATAAATATTGACGGAGCCATAAGCATTTTTTTTTGTAATGTTTAATGGGAACTCAGTAAGCTATAGTTTAAACCGAGAACAATATTTAGACATCTAATCTACACCTAGCGCATTCTTGACAAGGGTGAGGAAAAAACCAATCAAATACGAATCAAAAGCGACTAATTTCTTACACAATCTTCACTTTAAATGACTCTGAATTATAGGCAGGCATTACTAAAGTAACATCTATCTACAGGGATTCGCCATTTCTCTTTTCATAATCAACTTTCTAACCGGCTAACATCGTAAGGGGAGCCGAGGCAGTCTGTAGCAGCGTCCTTAGTTCTGAACTGGCTAACCGGCTAATTCGCTGCTCTGAATACATTATCACATAAAAAAGCATGGTTTTTAAGAAAAATCAGACCATTAAAATATAATAAGATAAAAGTTTCTACATGATTCAGATAACTTTCTAACATCATATTAGTAAATTACCCATGAAAATCGCGGCTTTATGGCTAGAAACCAACTTGAAGCAGGCTCCTCTCCGTTCTGTGTCGCGAAATCGAGTTAGCTGTTTAGAATTTTTCAATTAATCAGCTAACCGAGATAGCCGTTTAGAAAAATTCTATAGAACATGCTTTTCTATTGATCAAATGAGGACATTCTTTGTGGTAAAATATTGACAAAATGACGCTGTAACTAAATATGAAAAAAAAAGTATTTCGCCAAATTTTCGAGTTAGACGGTTAAAAACATACAGCGACGATGTTATTGTTATCGCTAGAGTATCAGTGAGAGTTTAAGCTCCCAATCTGAAGTTCTGAAATCTTCCTAAAAAACTCAAAGATTTAAATCCGCCTCTCTACAGGAGTAAAACAATAACAGTTGTTTACCTAAAACATTTATCTACAAAATTAAACATCGCCATCATTTGGATAATTACCTTTATCTTTACAATTTTCATGGTTATAGAGAAACTTGTTGACGGACGGTGTGTATTCAATTATTTTTTTCTAGCTTCTCAATGTTTGGAAATTATAGAGGGTCATGATATCAATTTTTTTTTCGCCACGAATCTGCACCAGTTTTTAGATACAAATTATCATTAGCTTAGTGAGTCATGCAGAAAGGGTCAAATTATCTTCTTTTCTTCTTCTAGATTTATTGTTCTGTATTGACCCCTGAACACTAGCTAGAGCAACTGAATCTGTGCATTTATTGTTCTGTATTGACCCCTGAACACGAGCTGGAGCAACTGACTCTGTGCATTTATTGTTCTGTATTGACCCCTGAACACTAGCTGGAGCAACTGAATCTGTGCATTTATTGTTCTGTATTGACCCCTGAACACGAGCTGGAGCAACTGACTCTGTGCATTTATTGTTCTGTATTGACCCCTGAACACTAGCTGGAGCAACTGAATCTGTGCATTTATTGTTCTGTATTGACCCCTGAACACTAGCTGGAGCAACTGAATCTGTGCATTTATTGTTCTGTATTGACCCCTGAACACGAGCTGGAGCAACTGACTCTGTGCATTTATTGTTCTGTATTGACCCCTGAACACTAGCTGGAGCAACTGACTCTGTGCATTTATTGTTCTGTATTGACCCCTGAACACTAGCTGGAGCAACTGAATCTGTGCATTTATTGTTCTGTATTGACCCCTGAACACGAGCTGGAGCAACTGAATCTGTGCATTTATTGTTCTGTATTGACCCCTGAACACTAGCTGGAGCAACTGACTCTGTGCATTTATTGTTCTGTATTGACCCCTGAACACTAGCTAGAGCAACTGACTCTGTGCATTTATTGTTCTGTATTGACCCCTGAACACTAGCTAGAGCAACTGACTCTGTGCATTTATTGTTCTGTATTGACCCCTGAACACTAGCTGGAGCAACTGACTCTGTGCATTTATTGTTCTGTATTGACCCCTGAACACTAGCTGGAGCAACTGACTCTGTGCATTTATTGTTCTGTATTGACCCCTGAACACGAGCTGGAGCAACTGACTCTGTGCATTTATTGTTCTGTATTGACCCCTGAACACTAGCTGGAGCAACTGACTCTGTGCATATAGCAGCACATAATTACGGTTCTGCCCCATTTAAAATGGAATTGCTTATATTCATTCAATAGCGAACCTTAAATGTATACTAAGCTGGAGACGATTACCTCACTTTTGACCAGAACACAAAATATGTCATCTATCATCAATATAATATGTCATCTATCATCAATATAATATGTCATCTATCATCAATATAATATGTCATCTATCATCAATATAATATGTCATCTATCATCAATATAATATTGCACTCAGGAGACTCAGTATTGATATTAAAATATTGTAGATTAAAAAAAATTAGTAAGAATAAGCGTTAAAGCATGGTTTTCAAACGTTTCCACTTTCAAAAGTTGCTTCGATTGGCTTTCGATTTACATCAGTAAATAATATAGTTATAATTTTTCGTGTAAATCGAAGCGTTGATGACATTTTAGAAATTTCATTATTTCAAAGATTCTTTGCAATAGAGATAGCATAAGAGTAAGCAACTACATGTACATAGATCGCGCAAATCTTCTATCAAAATTTTAACGTAGAACAACTATCGCACACTCGGAAAATAAGCATTCAAGGATTCAATAATGATTATTTTGGTTAAGCCCAGAATGTTTAAGCAAGTAAAAATTATTATACTGTAAATGGCATTGTGCAGAATCTTAAATCGAACAGGTATGATTTTCTGCAAAGTCTATTTTATTTCCGTATATAGAGGTGTGTGTTTCGATTTGAAGCAAAGTATTAAGTTGCAAGCATGACAATTATACATATATGAAAAAAGATGACCTGTTTTATTGATGGGCGAATTCTTTCAAATTATTGCCGATTGGAAAATGAGATATTTGAAGACAAAGACGAAACATTTTATGGCACAAATGCTAGTTTTCATTGTAAAGAATAAAATTTCGACTGCCAGAGTTTTCCTGAAGGATAGGTTTCGAGCAAAGAAGCTAACTTTAAAGATCTATAGACTTTAAACAACATACTTCATAACAGGGAAAGTCTCCATTCTCTCAATTTGTAAAAAACGAATAAATACTCAAGTTTTTATCCTTAGCCACTGCAGAGATTTTGTAAGCTTACAGTTGCAATCTCTCAAGACTGGTAGCTCATAGAGTATTTTTGAAATCATCAGACTTTGCACATTATGATATATTCACTTTTCTTTTCAATTGGCCAGAATTTGATCAAGAGTAAGAATTTTTAGGTTTCACAACCTTAAGGCCAGATAGCTGTAGTCAGAACACTTTAGATGCACTCCGTAAAGATAATTATGGTGAAAACTTTTGGTACACAACTTAAAGGACGAATAGATATGATCAAAGCTTTTAACATCCACAACCTTAAAGGTGGTTAGTTATTTTCCAGAGCTGTTCAGGTTAAAATCTTAAGGACCGATACTTATTGGCAAATTTCAAGGTGATCAAAATTCAATGCTGTGAGAATTAGAAGGCATGTATAGCCTTCTTTATACTGATTAATTTTTTTTAGAAAACTTCTTTTAGTATTGTGAACAGACAAAAAGTGTGATGCTATGATGGAGATTTATATGACTAGATTAATACAGAATTTAAACAGTAAAAAAAGGCCCCAAATGGAATTATAGTAGAAGTCGATCGTTTGATCTAATTAGCTCAGGCGTGTTTTTTCCATACGTTTATACAAATACCTTCTTTTATTTATTTACTTTCTCTGATCAAACATTGAAGTGATCTTGCGAGGGAAACGGACTCTTGAAGCTAAGGGTGTATGTAAAATTATAATGGTGCAAGAAATGGGTTGCAACCTGCTTTTCTTCTAACGACCAGTTATTATTATATCAGATGAGAGATTTAAACCTAAGTGCATCTCTTGATAGGATGGTGCGCTTCTAAAATAAAGAGAATGTTTTAAGAAAGTTCATACCTTGAGGACACTATAATCATTAATTAGTTAATGAATCAACACACAATGTATTCTACTGCTTTACTGTGCGTCGATGTTGTTCTAAACAAAGTTACATTTGAGTGATGCAAACAATTTCATTAGTAAAATATTTTGCAAATTAATGCTGTATGTAGTAGTCAGCAATGAGAAAAAAAAATATTTCCCATGAAGCGAATGGCTTTCATTTGAATAGGGGGAAAAAGACTAGAAGGCTAAACCAACTAGCTCCATCTATATATAAATTCTAAAGGTGCAATTATTGTTATATAAATGGGGCATTAAGAGAGAGGTTTGCCTACAAAATATAGAAAGGCATAGGAAAAGACATAGGTTTAAGACGATTCTCCAAAGTTTATTAATTCAGAAGGGCTAAAGTAATTCACTTAAAAAAATATTCCTCACCCTTTATTTATTTTGCATCCAAAAATTACATTTTTGCCAATGTTAAATGACAAAGCAAATGTGGGTTTCAATAAAAATCAACTGATCTAAGCAGGTCAAAAAAGCACATTTTTAGATAAGCATCTCAAAATCGAAAATAACTGGTGAAATTCAAATGTTCTAGTCAATACTTGTTTGGAATAGCTCAAAAGACGAAAAAAAAGGCTTTTAAAAAATCAGAACGAGTACTTTAAAGCAGTTCTTAGTCCGTCCTTACAAATTATTTGTAATATTTGTTTTAGAATCAGATTGAAGAAGTCCGAATAATGCACTGTTTCTATCATGGATTATTGTTTTAAAAGAAACAAAGCTAAAACATTTTTATATACATAATTATATGTCTTGTAATTAATTTATCTACTTCTGCTTCGGAAATATAAATTTCAAATAAAAGGTGTTGTAAGAAGATAAATTCTTCTTTATCTGAATATTTCAACGAAGCTAATAATTTTTTTTCTTTCATGTTTTTTAAATTTCATGCAAATGTGACACCTGAGGGACTAAGGACACCGAAATCAAATTTCAACACCTATAATCTTTATAGTTTAAAGCAACCCTATTTACGCTTTCAGAAATGATATAGAAATTTTGATCAAAGCTTTGTAAACCTATCTTATTGAAAAAGTTTTTATTTGTATAAACAAACAAAAACCATAGTATGTACAAAAAACATGTGTGTTTTAAAGTCGATATTAGATAAACCGGTTTATAGACTATCTTGTAAAAAGGTTTCTTTTGCTAATAGTCTTTTCAACCTAAGGAATAAAAAAAACCACCTAGAAATGTTGGTAGACCTCAGACAGATATATAAACAAAACTTTGCTATATAGACAAAGATAAAGGAAAAAAAAACTACATGAAAGAGCAAATAAAAATGTTATCTAGTGATGAAAAGCCTGTTATATTAAAATTACCAGCCAGAAACTGTAGTTACATATTTTCTTCCATTTGAAAGTTTACATAAATAAAATGAATTTTTATAAATACTTTCGCATTAGAATATAACAACTAAACGAATACAAAAACCCCATTTCTTCCAAAAAAGAGAATTGCATATGCTATCTACTTCATAAAATTTCAGTTGATAAGAAAATATTACATTAAAAATATCATGAACGCTAAAAATCATCAAAGTACTCGTATTATGGCAAAAAAGGCTGATTCTAATAATTTTTTAAAAGGATCATTATAATTTCCATAAAACTTCATTGATTACAAAAAAACACTATGACCAATTCTAAATTTTAGTTACATAGAATTTTATTCCATTCTTTAAGCAATTTAATTTCATTATTATCAACAGTGAAATTCACACGTTTTATTTTGTATTTGATTTGCAATATATTCTTATTCCCTCTCAAAGTTATATCTGTCACCAAGGCCATGTATTGCTGACCTCGTCGTAAAACTGCCTTCTTGCCAAAAAAGAAAAAAAACGAATCCAAAAAAAAATAAAACAACTTCCTAAGATGCACATTAAAATCAGCTGTGGTTCTCTTATGACCTTGAAAGCCTATACCCATTAAGTCTTTGTAATCACACATTGATTTTTATCTAACATCTTCTTAGTTTTATTCTAATATTTTCATCAATTCACAAAACAGACATAACTAAACTAAATATTATTTCCAATTTTATGGCTCTAATCTATCCCAGTCCGTGTCTGGATACCCTGGGTAGAACACATTAAAGAGAACACAGAAGGCCACAAATGCCAGATATAGGGCTAACATAGTCCAGCCCAGAGTTCGCTCCCAGCTATGACGTTTAATGTTCCGCAGGATCAGGACACCCATGAAGATTCCTAGAGCAACAAAATGTAGGGAAATGATTTAAATTAATATAGAATTAGGTTAAATAAACTGATTTTCACCTGGATTTGATTAAGGGACTCACAGAAGGATTAGATGATTACTTCACAATGCTCATCGACTGTTACTTCCAGTCTTTTTTTTTCATACATCACATGCAGCTTCATCAGCATCCATTAGGAAATGCTTATGAAATCCTTAGAGGTGAGATAAATGGTATATTAAAATCCTTTAATAGCCTTGTATTTTTTTTTATTGAATTCATATTTGTCATAAATCTTTAACGTACTGGAATTAACAGACTCTTACAATAAGATACATATCCTAGACTCTTGATACCCCTTGCTGATTTGGATTTTTCCGCAGTTTACGATCTATGAAATAGGTTTAAAAAGAAAAGCTGCAAAATGGGCCAGTGAAGTCTCTCACCTGCCACAAAACCTCCTATATGAGCTGAAACTCCGACCTTGAACTGCTGTGGTTCTTTTATTCGTCTGTGCACTGCTGCAGCTGTGTCAGATACCACTGCAACGAGGAAAAGCAGAAAAAAAAAGAACTGAATACAAAGTAATGAAAATAATAAGTTAAGGTAGAACTTTGGGGAGATGTAAGAAAAGATTCCCATCTTCCAGGATTATTCGATCTGGACATTCTATCAAAGCGAACTTCTAGTTGTACGAAAGTGTGGGAAAATAACGAAAGAAAACGGGGGAAAAGTAAAGTTTTGATACCAGATCTCGTGTTCTAAGATAATTCTTCAGTTCAGATTGGAGCTGCGAAGGAGTCAAGTCTCAGCGCGCTTGTTCTCTTCTGTCTCTAACATTTTCCAACTCACTAATGTCTTATTGCGGAATCTAAGAGTTTATTCCGATTTCTGCTTGTGGCTCTGATTATTTCAGTGATTTCTAATACAATCCGCTTCAGTATTTACAATGTGCATTAAGGGAAGTCTATATTCAGTATTGATCACACTCGCTACTAAGTTAAAATGAAATTTGCTGCGTCGTAGATTTTAAACTTAATTATCTACACGTTCGCTTATTTCTTATGGAAATTAAGCCACAAGGCTCCAAGTCCTTTAATTCAGTATGAATTATCTTGTCGCTCTTAAATGGTGATAGTAGCAATTTACATCTACACATGTATTATCAGTGGGAAAGTAAAAGGACACGCATTTTGCTGGTATTTTTCCTTCAAGTACTTTGCATCCTTTGTGCTATAATACATGTATTTCTCATTGCTGAAGTCCAATGAAATGACTGACGGTAATACACATAAAGCTTTAGTTCTGAGAGTTAAGCACTGTAAAAGCAAAGCTTCTTAAAGAAAGTTACCTCGGAGGATATTTAATCCATCAAACATACAAAAAAAAATATTCCTAGATACAAGAGAGCAGTAACTGTTATAATAAAGTTAACGAATGCTTCTAGATCAGGATCTCTGAAAGACCAACCCACGAGGCAACGAAATGCTGTTCTAAACTTATAAAGTGACAAACTCTGGATATTTTGACCTGGGATTCTTTACGATTTTGACCTGGGAATTCTTTACGAAAATGAATCAAGTTTTGGAAGTTACTGCCGCTGACGCTGGAAAATCAATAGTTACTGCGCAAGATGACAGTAATACGAAACTCTCAAAGAACTTGAAGAACCTTCTAAAGTGTGTACCTCACTTTCTTTCTTTTGATAGTGAGGTAAGGGCGCCCATCTTTTAGAAGTATTGACTCTTTATTCTTTTTACTCTACTGACTCCATTATTATGTTTAGTTAATTAGATATTATTAGATTGTACTAATTAATTCTGAATGCATGCATTGATTGTTCAATTTATTGTCATTAATATTGTCAAAGATTCCCACGTATTACATATGATGCTTACTAATTGCATAGTTGGAAAAACAGGTGTCGCGTTGATATCTTTGATATCGTCTTATTCATTACAGACCCTACCCTGTTACAGTCTGTGTTGGCGATTGGCATCATAGCAAACCCACGTTTCTGTATTTCTGTGACTCATATGCTGAAATTGGCAAGAAGTAAAACCAAACATAGGAAAGAAAAAGGACCTATCAGATTCATCTCATGAATATCCTAAAAAGTCATTAATACCTCTACCCCCACCCCTATCCCCACAAATAAAAAAAGGCCAGCAGCGCAAAAATACAAACCAAGAAAAAGAATAATGGCCAGCCTAACTGGGGCACTAAGCATGAAGCGACAAAATCCACAACACACATTATCCTCTTGCGGATCCAGGCAGCGGTAGTTCATCTCACGCCAATTCTGACACAGAAACAAGCAGAACCACTGTAACACTACTGCAACAACACAAATGGTATGGGAAGTAAAGTAACGTCAGAGAGTATAAAACAAAAATTCAAGAAGTGAGATTTTCTTCCAAATGTTTTTAAAGAATGAACACACACTGAATGACAAAGGGGATAAAACAATTGTTAAAAAAATTGTAAGACTGTAGTTGGCTTTGAAAAACAGACTTCAGAGGTCTTAACCAAATTAGAATTTCACATCAGGCTTTGTCATAATCAATCTAAACCATGCACTTATCAGCTAATAGCGTTACAGAGATTCCTATTTGTACCTAGGTTATGCAATATGTTGTTGATTCTGTAACAATTTTCCATAATCTTTTTTAGCCAAAGTAATGTTTGTCAAAGTAAAGCATCTTTTATGATTTATTTTATGAAAAGCTCTCAGTGACAACAATGCTCATTCTCATTTCTACCATATCAAATAGATCAACTTCACCGCCATAAAAGTAAAACAAAACCGAAACATGAAATGCATGTTTTGATAGAAGAAGATAAAGGCAAGCCAGGATATATGAATTAGAGTATTACAGTTTGTTATGCATTCATTCAAGCTATTCTAAAGTTGTTTTGCCATAACAGATTCTTGATGATGGACTTTGCCCCTAGAATTTCTTTTTGTATTTTATCTTAACTTATTGTGGTTTTCAAAAGCCAATGCAGCACACATAATTATTTTGATGGAGTTTTCATTTTTTTTTTTAAATTCTTATTTTTCCATAGCTTTCAGAAAAAGTAAACATAATATTTTTGAAGAACTTAAGAGTTAAATGAATAAAGCATGATAAACAAGAAAACGTTAATTTCTTAAAAAAAAAGGAAAAAAAAAGAAAAAACAACGCACTATAACAATGGCGGCCACGTGTGCCCCTAAAATAGCATAGACTCCACCACTGGCTCCCACAAGGCTAACCTGCATGTCTGTGACTGAGTGAATTAGACAGCCTGGAACCAAAACACATCAAAAACTCCTCAGTAAACTAGTGTGTTTTAACTATGGTTTTGAAAAACTAGATATTCTTAGCACCTAGACTAATGAGCTTTATGTTACTAGATATTCTTAGCACCTAGACTAATGAGCTTTATGTTACTAGATATTCTTAGTACCTAGCCTAATGAGCTTTCTGTTACTAGACATTCTTAGCACCTAGACTAATGAGCTTTATGTTACTAGATATTCTTAGCACCTAGACTAATGAGCTTTATGTTACTAGATATTCTTAGCACATAGACTAATGAGCTTTATGTTACTAGATATTCTTAGCACCTGCACTAATGAGCTTTATGTTCCAAACGCAAGTTCCTAAAGCTAAAAAAATCGTATGCTATTGAGAATCAACATAATATGTTTATTTGTTGAAAAATTCTCATAAATTTTTGCTAACAGCTGAACATTGTTCATGTTATTGGGAGTTACTTTTACAAGAAAAAGAAATCATATAAAAATTGTTCTGATAATGTCATAGATTAAGAGTAATGGACATTAAAATGATGATTTGATTTAAATCAATTTAATGATTTATCCTCTCCACGTAATGATTGATAACGGCATCGTTATCATGTAATTCCGTTCATCTGACTCATTAATACTGACTGCAATGATTGAACTTGTATTTTTTAAGTTAAAGTTATAAAAAAATGCAGTGCAATAAAATAGCATTCTTTTTAGTTTTTCTCTCTTAAAACATAAATAAAACAGCATTCTTTTTAGTTTTTTCTCTCTTAAAACATAGTTTTCAAACACTTTGGAAAAGTATTATCATTTTGATGCGAAAGTTGTGATTGTAAAGTAGTCTAAAAATTAAGACATACATAAACATTTACTTTGAAAAAGGGTTAGTTTTTAAATTTCGGAAATGAAACTCGGATATCGTCAATTATCTAAATGTATCTGAGAAATTTAAATCTTGTGAATGGGTGAATGGTCCTCAGTGCTTCGTCACTAACATTTAAAAGTTGATTTTTGCTGAGGTCAAATTTAAAGTGCTATGCATTTCAAAACTTTTAAACTTACTTCTCAATGTGCTAAGCCTGTACGAAAAAATATATCATAAAGATGAATTAAAATGCATTTCAAGTATGAAAAGATTTTTTGAAAAGAGATATAGCTTTTAATTGCTTTACAGTAAAGAAATGACCCAAAAGATACACATTAGAACAGAAAATTTAAAAAATTTCAATTATAGTGGCAGTTTGGCATATTTTCCTGATATTGACCTCAACCATCTTAAAAGGAAGTTTATTGCATGAGAAACAATATGGTGTTACAGACCATTAACAAAAGCAGTCACCTAATACTATATGTTTCCTAATCTTTCTGGGACCTTTAAGATTTCTTAGTGTATCGTCTTTGAACTCCACAAATTGGAAAGCAATAGTAAGACCCAAGAAAGAACTGCAGTGGCACTGACAAAATTGCTGTGCATCCAGGGAAATAAAGACAGAAGCCGTCAAGATTTGTCATGAGCAAAAGTCTTTAACATAGAGAGGTGCTAATCTACGGCAATAAACCTACTTCAATACAAAATAAAAATTAAGTGATGAATATCATTTTATACTTCCCATAATGATATTATTGACTTTTCAAGGAAAATGTTGTTTTAAAAAAAATTATATGGCTCTAACTACTTGGTGAGTCAGGGTTCTGGCTTGAACCCGCATACTCAGCCATATACTTTACCTGCAATAGCTCCCAGCACATACACAAGGCCAACACGCCAGAACTTGTGCACCATCTCCAGGGAGAGGCCAAACACTAACTGAAACACCATGTTGATGATGATGTGCATATACCTGTGAACCATTGATCAAAAGCAAGGTGAGCATGATACAAGTCCAGGAAGAAATGGCAAGAGTATGACGAAACCAAATTAAATCGTTTAGATTTAAAGATGATAAATCTTATTCTGTAAGAAAAACAAGATGAAACTTTTGTTAAAAAATATGGTATTAGAAGTTATGAGGAGATATTAAAAGTTTTTGTGAAGATTAAGCTATTGAGATTTATGAAAAGATAACTGATAGTCTTGAGACAATAATGATGAGAAAAGCGTTGAAAATAAAAGTTACCCCCCCCCCCTGTTATTCTGATTTAAAAATTCACTTTTAAAACGATCTACTTTAAACGTAAACATATTTAGAAGGAATAAAATAATTATTTGTTAACAGGATGCAGCTACAATGGCGAACTCAGAGCCTCACATTTTTCCAGCTGTGTCCAACATGACAGAAGCTTTTATCGTACAAAAATATTACTCTGTAGGGTACAGGCTTAGTCAAAAAAGTTTTGATTGGGGTATGATTTAGCATTAGATGAATCCATCTTCTTTTCTGTTTTCTAATTTGAAGACTTACCCTTGATGTATGAACATGTAACTGGCAAACCTCCAAGCCTCATATCTCCGTCTAGGGTTATAAACCAAAGGACTCTTTATGGGGACACCACTTGTGGCTCTCGTTTCTATGCCATCTTCTTTCAACTCAAATACGTAGCAGATGAATATGCCAATCTAGAAACAAGGAAATAAACAGAAAAAGAAAGGTTTTAAGATATGTATTGATAATTTTCAGAAATTGATAAAATTTATGTAAATTTCATAATCCCTACTTTTATATAATGAATCTGGTTCAACTCAATGCTAGGTGGAGAACCCTGATGTGCCTGTTTAATCACATACAAACATAAAGAAAGAAAATTGTTTTTGGCAAAGCACTAGCAAAGCACACAGAGTGAGACCTAACCTCTATAGCAGAGATAACAGGGATGAAGATAGGCGGCGGACAGCAGTTGTAGTTGGCCAGGAAGTCTTCACGCATTCTACGCGGCACCAGGTCAGCTATGGCGGCACGCATCACCCGCTTGAAAGGTCGCCGTTCCTCTGCCGTCAGCTCGTGGGTCATCTGCTCAGAAAAGGTAAATCCATCAGAGTGACGTGAGAGGGATTTGTGGAAGCTGAGAAAATAGAGCTGAGCTTAGCTATTTGTTTGCGACATTGTAATCTTACACTTTCCTAAATTAATTTAGTTTGAAATGACTCCGAATCAGTTGGACCGACCATTTCATGAAAAGAAAGTTTCCATTTTTTTTCATCAATTTAAAATATAATATCAGAAGAAGAGCGCGAGAAAATAATGATTCAATATGCCATTGTCGCATTAAGCGTTCAAGTCATGTGTTACCTTTGACCTTTTTTAACAGCAATCTACTGGTCCAACCATTGTCAACCAACTACATTTATTGAATAGGATGAGTTTCCTTCATCAATGTGTTTTTTAAGCAAATTCCAGGTGCCTACCTCTTTTTTCTATCGAGTACGAAACAATGCAAGCAATTTTTTTCCTTTTAAATAATTTACCTTTTTGTTATTTTTATACATCTGCAAGTTTTGTATATAAGTGTGTCTGCCTCTTTGCCAGCAACCAGTCAATACGTCTTTCTCCCCCCCCCCCCTCTCTCTCTCTCTCTCTCTCTGTCTCTGTCTCTCTCTCTCTCTCTCTGTCTCTCTCTCTGTCTCTGTCTCTCTGTCTCTCTCTCTCTCTGTCTCTGTCTCTCTCTCTCTCTGTCTCTCTCTCTCTCTGTCTCTGTCTCTCTCTCTCTCTGTCTCTCTCTCTGTCTCTGTCTCTGTCTCTCTCTGTCTCTCTCTCTCTCTCTCTCACTCTCTTTCTCTCTCTCCTACCCACCATTCTATAGAACTCTCTGTATGTGATTTTTTTATCTCGGTCTCTATCAGCAAGGACCAATAACTGATCCATCCTGGACCGCCCAATGTGCTCGAGTAGTCCCTCTTCCTCCAGCTCCGCACGCAGTTCGCCCAATGACACACCCTGACGGCCATGCTTCAAAACAAAAACAAAAAGAAGAAGAAGAAAGAACTTTTTCGTTTAATTATTGTTTGATATACAAGACTAGATGTCATCAAGCGTAAAAAGTTGGAAATATGGTGTCCAGGTAACATCACATGAAAAGTTGTAGGATAAAAGCAGTACCTTGACAAGTCTCTCATCCACACCGTCAAGGGTGGGATAGAAACTTTGAAGTTACTAAAGATGAAAATTGTCGGCGCGCACATGTCATTTATTTTGTCTGTGTGAATTGCAATGAATTTCAAATTTTTATTTCATATGAAATAATTCAACCGCATTCAGAGTAAAACTCAAGAGAAAGAAGCTAATTCAAATAAAACTAACATGTCCCCAGACAAAGTCACTTAGTAGCGGTAGATAACTGACTGGAGCGTGGAGGTCAAGCCAAAGTTTTCTTTTCGTTCAAATGGAGAAGTTTTTGAAGAGTGGAAAAAGTGAAAATTTCGAAGTTCAAAAAAAAAAAACAAAAAACAAAAAAAAACCAAACAAAAATAATAAAAATCCATCCGTTCGACTTGTAAGGCGTGACTCACTATCTCTCTCGCTCTTCATCTTTTGTTTATGTCAATAATACTTTTGGGGTTAATCCTGTTGTTGAGTAAAAAAAACAAAAACTAAGAAATACAAACAAATTTATTATAAATACAATTTTAGTGCGAGAATGATGTTACCAGGCGATGAGTAGTTATTCGTTAACAAACGTTTTTGACAAACATTCCGGAGATAAGGGACACAAATAAAATAAACAACTGAGTTTTAAAGTCAATGTGTATGATTTGTTGCTTCCCCTGACAAATTTGTTGCGATCATTCTTCCAGTTGATAAAATAAAATTATAACAGTTTTGAATATGAGAATCTTTACTTTCTATCTCTTTATTTTTTTTTTTGCTAGAGAAAAATATTGTTTATGAATCAAGTAAAATTTCTATTAAAAAAAATTCACCAGGCTTGCAATAAATGGTTAAAGCCTTTGATGCCCTTCCTTACTGCATCCTAAAATAAAAGGGTCTTTTCTTTCGACCATCTTTCCTTCTCCAGACTGAAATCTGTAATGATACCTCACCTACTATGTCATTCCCCATGTACGTACAAATGTTCAGAGACAATAGAAATAATGTAATTTTTTATTTATTTACCTCTCTCTAACTGAGAAGAAAAAAACATACACGATCTATCTGTTAATTTGTTCAAATGCCGAGAACAATAATTGCATTTTCATGCTTCTAACTTTTCACAGCTACACCACTTTTGCTAAAAAAAAAAAGAAAGAAAAAAAAGGGTCAGAAGGAGAGCAAGCAACAGAGAGAGGCCGCGAACTAGAGGCAGATGGCGGGAAACAGGGAGATTAGTATAAAAAAGTATAATAGTGGAATGTATAAAGAAAGGGAGAAAGAAAGAGAGACGAGCGACAAAAAAGGGAGGTAGACAAAGAGAGAAATGATACAGAGAAAGAGAAACTACGAGATGAAGAGAAAAAGAAAGAAGATATTGAGGAAAAAAAAGGATAAAAATGGAGGGGAGAGAGATATAGATAGAGAGATAGATAGATAGATAGATAGAGAGAGAGAGAGAGGAAGAGAGATAGATAGATAGAGAGAGAGAGAGAGAGAGAGAGAGAGAGAGAGAGAGAGAGAGAGAGAGAGAGAGAGAGAGAGAGAGAGAGAGAGAGAGAGAGAGAGAGAGAAAGATAGATAGAGAGAGAGAGAGAGAGAGAGAGAGAGAGAGAGAGAGAGAGAGAGAGAGAGAGAGAGAGAGAGAGAGAGAGAGAGAGAGAGAGAGACAGACAGACAGACAGACAGACAGAAATTTCCAACAGTGGTGCTTACCTTTTCAAAAATAGGCTTGAAATTCTGCAATAAAGAAGAGGTTTGGAGAGAGATAGGGATCGCCCCCCACCACCCCAAATGATTTAGTTATTCAAAACATTCACTGAAACATAATTATTATCATATAACGAGTGCAGGTGAAATTTATATTGACGATGCTAATGACGCGTATCATGATAAGGATGATGGTGGAGGTGCTGGTGCTGGTGCTGGTGGTAGTAGTAGTAGTAGTAGTAGTAGTAGTAGTAGTAGTAGTAGTAGTAGTAGTAGTAGTAGTAGTAGTAGTAGTAGTAGTAGTTGTAGTAGTGGTTGTAGATAGATTGTACTAAAAGTAATAGTTTGGTGATGAGATTGATGAAAATAATGATGATGGTGTGGGTTACAAGGATAATAGAAGCAAATACGTTGGTGTTAGTTGTTGTGCTGCTGCTGATAATTATTGGGATGATGATGGTAATGATGTGATTGCGGTAGGGATGATGAAGATGATTGGGATGATAGTGACAGTAGTAGTGGTGATGATGGTGAGGGATATGGAAATGACGGTAATTTTGTTGATTATGATAAATATCTTAGACACGATTGATGGTGGTAATTATAAGAATGAAGACAATAATAAAAACAAGGAGGAAAATAAGTATAATGAAAATGCAGGTGCTCATAATTTTTGTGATAATAATGATCATAATGATGACAATGAGGATACGTATGACAGTGGTAATAACACTTATGATGCTGATGGTTCGGTTATAAAGACAAACCATGAATCATGAAGAAATGACCAAGGTTTCGTTTATAAAGCTAGACCATCAATCATGAAGAAATGACCAAGGTTTCATTTATAAAGATAGACCATCAGTCATGTAGAAATAACCAAGGGTTCGATTATGAAGATAGACCATCAGTCATGTAGAAATAACCAAGGGTTCGTTTATAAAGATAGGCCACCAGTCATGTAGAAATAACCAAGGGTTCGTTTATAAAGATAGGCCACCAGTCATGTAGAAATAACCAAGGGTTCGTTTATAAAGATAGGCCACCAGTCATGTAGAAATGACACAGGTTTGGGTTGAACAGGTCGACCATCAGCTATGTGGAAATGAACAAAGATCCGGCTGTAAACGTGGACCACCACTTATCAAGAAATGACTTGGGATAATTTTATAGACATCGACCAACAAACATACGTATATACATAAATGACAAATGATTACATTAACAAAGGACAACAAGATTTTAACATAGAGCGATTGGGTGTGTTGCTTGTGGGTGATGATAACTCATTACTCATAAGTAGCCCGATAAAGACAAGCAGTGATTCATGTTTTGTTTTTGAATGGTTTTGTTTTTCTCACGTTCTCCAACTCGATATGAAGCTGTCTCAGCTCGATCTCCTCATCAGTCATGGCCATGTCACCAGGAGTTGTCTGCCCGGAAGTCTGGTTACCTGGTCGGAAGTGATTCGGCCCCTATCAAAGTGATGCGTATATAGCGATGATGATACCTTGTCCTGCAATAATCATGAAAATAAAAGTAAGCACCTTCAGTATCTGCGGAATACCTGGCTGATATAGATTTACACGATTAAATATCACCTGTAAATGTTCCATTATAATTTACTTTAACACTACAATTGTAGTTGATTTTGTGACTATAAAATAATAATGCAATAGTAAAAATTATAATGATAGTATTATAATAGGACGGTTTTTTTCAGTTTGTAATAATAATAATAATAATAATAATAATAATAATAATAATAATAATAATAATAATAATAATAATAATAATAATAATAATAATAATAATAATAATAATCTTATTGTTTTCGTTACTTTAATCATTCAAATTTCTTAAACTGGGGCGTTCTTGTTTTCCGACCCCCAAACTCCCTTTTTCAGACCTGAGCCCAGATGTTTGCAGTCCATCACAAATCTGAAAAATGAATAACTAAGATAATTGTACATATATATGAATAGAAATGTCAAAACGAGCAGAGAGAGAGAGAGAGAGAGAGAGAGAGAGAGAGAGAGAGAGAGAGAGAGAGAGAGAGAGAGAGAGAGAGAGAGAGAGAGAGAGAGAGAGAGAGAGAGAGAGAGAGAGAGAGAGAGAGAGAGAGAGAAAGAGAGAGAGAGAGAAAAAGAGAGAGAGAAAGAGAGAGAGAGAGAGAGAGAGAGAGAAAGAGAGAGAGAAAGAGAGAGAGAGAGAGAGAGAGAAAGAGAGAGAGAGAGAGAGAGAGAGAGAGAGAGAGAGAGAGAGAGAGAGAGAGAGATAGAGAGAGAGAGAGATTTCCAACAATAGTGCTACCTTTTCAGTCGATCAACAAGAAAAACGAAAAAAAAAAAACCAAAAAAACACAGGGGAGTTTAGTTAACTTGCGGTAGACAAAAGTGTAACCCTACATTATGTGTCTCTCTTTCTCTCTCTTAAGTTTATTTATCATCACTCTTCAATTTACTTTAAGAATATCTCAATTCATTCTCTTCACATCTTACCTGCTCTTTCTTTCCTCTGTCCTTTTTTTTATCTGTCTATTTATTCAACTCAGTAATTTTCCCTTTTGTTTCCCTCTTTTTGTCCTCCTAGTTTATTTTTTCTGTCGTTTTAATCAGCCGTTTTACCTTTTCAAGAAAATAACAAAAGCACATTTTATAATACTTTAAAGTCTGGAAAAAAGACATTACTATATATCCTGAGCATGCAAACTGGATTCAGTTAATTCTTCAATGAAAAATATTGTTTGGGATATTGGGTTAAACAATTTTAGATCTTTCAACATTGATCAAACATTCAACAGAAAAAAAAGTAAAAAAAAAAGGAAGTCGAGAGAATGTTGGGAAGGAGAGGAGGAATATATATATATATATATATATATATTTATGAAATTCTTATAATCCTTCAATATCTCCAAATTAGTATTTATTTGTAAAAATTAAAAAATGAAGTTCTAATATTTGGGTAGC